>APFE030209919.1:0-12735 GCA_000404065.3 Pinus taeda
ATTTATATGTTCCCCACTAAAAACATGCAAAAATTAGAATTCAGGGGTGAGACACCATTGAAAATAATCATTATTATAAAGTTTAGGTTATTAAAAGAAAACAAAATATCATCTCCTAAAATTCTTCTTCGTAAAAATTATCCTCTAATATAGAGTTTATTTAAACTCCTTTCTTATACATAAATAATATTGCTATTGCATAATTTTCACTCTCTTTTGCTGCTATTGAAATTCTCATGAGATTTTCATTTTCCAAGGAAGGTATGCCACACCCCAAAACTAAGCTTACAAGAAATTGAGTAGATAAAATAATCATCCTCGACAAGGAGCCTAGCACAGTTAATATCCTTAGGGTAGTTGTGCTCTATTTCAACACGAGGGTAGTCCAAGCCAACAATAGTAGAATGAGGCTAAAAAAATTTCCCATGTTCATATTGTAGCAAGTGGCTCATGTCTCCATGTAATAAACCCACGTTCCCTTTTGTTAAAGCGGCAACACATTTTCCACTATCTAAACCAAAATCCTGCAAGTTCTTCCACACCTACCAATTTAACATCTTCTTCATCAAAAAATTCATGAAATAGTCCCATCATATTTGAACCACCTCCAACAAAAATAACTAATATATTAGGATTTGGAACCCATTTTTCTATGGCTTTTTTCCATGTTCCTTAAGCAATCACTTCATAAAACTCCCTTATAACCATTGGGTATGGTTGTGGGCCTGTAACTGATCCCAATGTATAATGTGGTTTCTAATTTAACATATAGAACAAAATAGTAAGTTCGATATTCGTGAATAATATTTCTCATGACTATAGTTGTAAGTGAAAATACCACACCAACAACATCCTTTGATCTTCTGAATATAGTGCACAAATGAAATGGAAAAGAATGCTCTTTAGATCCATATATCCATGCAATATTTCCAAGAGCATATGTGCCAAGAGATATAGACCTGAACAAAGCCTTCATAATAAGTCTTCTATAATAAAGAACTAATGTGTCAAGCTATCTATCTTTCCTCTAACCTAACAACATTATTTTGAGGAGATGTTCCCATGAAACCTGAATGTGATTCTCCACACAACTTACTTACTCTCTCCCAAAAATGGTAGACTTCAAGCTCCAAGTGTGCTATTATGCTATCCAAGCCTCTTGAGTCCATAATAAGGTTGCAATAGGATCACTATACTCCATAAAAGCCTTGAGAAAAGGCACAACCATTGTTACCAAGTGTGTGTTTTGTGGATCCAAATATTTGAGAAGAGGGGGAAAGTTGGTGCTAAGCCTACATCCCTTAAAGCAATGCAACAAGAAGAAAATAAACTAGAATTATTAAAATATAAAGCAATTTTTCTAGGAAATATATCAAACAATAGGATGATTTAATGGAAAGTAAAATTATTTCCATTCACATTAGACTAGGTAAGATGTCATTATGTCCTCTTGATGTAATAACATTTAAAATTGTTTACTAGCAAGCTATCTTGCTCGCATTAGCACAGTAAAAGCTAGGGTTTATAGGATTATATGATTATAGGATATCAAATGTGCTTTATGATATTGTTGATAATATAATATGTTTAATAGAGATCCATCTCAGGAAGAGAATGTTGAATTTGTAGCTATGGCCAGTCTTCATATTAATGTACTTGTTCTTAAAAAGCATGTCCTTCATGCTCATGAGAAAATCAAATTTTTGTATTTATGAAAAAGACAAATTTAAATTTTAAATAATTTTTTTGGCACCAAAAGTGTTCAAGTCAACCATCTCTCCTACCATTCAGCTTAGCTAATGTTGGCACCCATTCGACCCAGGATTAAGGAACATGCTGTTGATATCAAGCATGGGAGGACCCGCTCTTCAGCCTTGGCAGAGCATGAAAAGACGACCAAACATCACATATGAATTGAGGAGGCTAAGGTCATTGCGAATATTTCTCATGTTCATCACCGTAAATTTAGGAAAGCCATAGAAATTGAGAGGAGACCTAGTAATCTTAATAGGGATTATGGTTGGAAAATCAATAGTTATTGGATTCTATCCCTTTCCTCTTAAAGAGTGGAAAAAGTGGAGGAGTCATCTCTCGAAACCATTTTTATCAGTAGGACCCAATTTGGCAAAATAGGGTCTCAAACCTTGTGGAATTATTTTGATGCATCAAATGACACTATTTAGGCATAAAAATTTATTTCTTTAGTGTAACACATTATTTTCTTATTCTTCACACAGATACCTTTCCAACAACACAAGAAATATGTCAATTAGAATCCGTATGCAAAAGTTATGCCACTCAAAAGCTGACCTTCTTATTTTTACTACCATAATTCCAGAGGATGCCACGTTAGCCAACATTATTCATAGAAAATTGGCTAGCCACGTGATTATGATGTAGAAGGCTAGGAGAGTTTATATTATACTCTAGTTAATATTTAAGGTGGTCAAATATAACCACTATTAGGCTATCAAATTGTGTTATAACTAGACCACTAGGAGGAAAAGGGGTTCCATTCCTTTGAGTGCATTTGTTACATAGTTGAGAAAAAAATCGAAGAGGGATAGGAGGCAGAGCACATGGAAAGGATATGTGCACTATAGCAGCCCAAGGGCCACATGCCTTACTTATTTGTACTCACATCCATAATTCCACTTAGAGAATGAAAGAGGAGAAACCTCACCTTCCAACTGGGTTTTTCTCTTGAAAGTGTTTCCTGGAGCATATCTTGTGTCAAATGTGTGTGTAAGATTTAATATTTCTTTTCTCTATTTTCCGCGTAATTTTCATTTGCATGCATGCACTATTAATAGTTAATCTACAGATTTAAAAATCTAATAAAACTACAATAGTGTAGAATTTCATATTTTAAATATAATTTTATCAGATTTGTTTTGATGAATTGTTTAGTGGAATATCCATGACATTTTACAGATAATATTGGTATCAAAGTAAGTTTCTTTGGGTGCATTGTGGAGATTCATAGGGGATCTAGATTTATTGGGACAAAATTTGTAAAACCCTATTCATGGTTGATGAATTTGTGAATAACCCTCCTGATCTTGTACGGGAGAGGTTTTTGCGGCTAGAAAAACAAGTTGTTGATATAAATTGTAATGTAAATCTCCTCATGAAAGATGTGAGCAATAACCTTGGGATATTTGGAGAATGTGAGGGTTAAAATGTAGAGGACAAAATCAGAAGGGGGATCAAGAGATTAGGAAGAAATGAAGAATAAATTGAAGAAAGAACCCAAAAAATATCAACCTAGTTTGAGTGCCATGAATTAATCCAAGCCCTTGTTTAAATGGAACTAAAGGTCGATATCAACTCGTACCATGGCGAGATGAATGCTCTAAATCTAAATAATTGGTTGCATCAATTGAAAGTGTATTTCAAAATACATCAAATTGTGTAAGAACAAAAGATTTCATTTGTACAGCTGAAATTAGAGGGCCATGCCATGACTTGGTGGGAGAGCCACATGGATACCTTGAGATGAGTTGACAGAATCTTAGACATGGACGAGAAGATCATTTTTCATTTGAGTAGCCTTCAGTAGTATGAAGAGAAAGAAATGACTGAACTCTTCCATATAAAGATACAGGTTAAGAAGACCAAGATTGATGCTCTATTTGAATCAGGATCACAAGTGAGTCTCATTGTAGCAGAGATGGTTAAGAAATTTGGATTAGAAGTTTGTCATCATCTAAGACCATATCCACTCGAATGGTAAATAAGGATGCAGAGTTGAAGGTAGCAAAACAATGCAAAATTATATCTTCCATCACTGTTGACATTATCAATAAAGTAGAAATAGATGTGGTTCCCCTTGATGTACGTGGATTCGTGTTCGGGATTCCCTACATGTACATGGGAGATGAAATATTCATGTGAAGGTCCAACTAGTATCAACTCATCAAGGATGGAAAATTATTCATCATCAACACACACAAAGGTAAGTAAAAAGATTCACTCGTAAGTGCCAACCAAGCCAAGAAATTGATCACTTCCAACAAGAAATATGTTTTAATGTGTTTAAGAGAAAATTAGTATGTAGAAGATTTCGTAAGAGGCAAGGCATCCCTAGAAGGTTGTATTAATAAATAGAAACAAAAAATAGAAGATTTTTGAAAGCTTAAAGGGTTACCACCTAAGAGAGAAGTGGAGCATGAGATCCATCTATTTCTAGACTCTGCCATTTCCAAACATTGGGTTGTATATGTAGTTTGTTATAGAAGAAAGTGAGGTGAAGAAAAATTGCAACAATTGCTAGAACATGGTTTCGTTTGACTGAGAACATCACCATGTGGGTCACCCATCATCATTGTGCGAAAGAAATATGGGAGTTGAACAAAATCACACTCAAGAACAGGTACCCTCTGCCCAAGATAGATGATCTATTTGATTAGTTGCAGTAAGAAAAATACTTCACCAATCTGGACTTAAAGTTTGGATATCACCAGGTTCAAGTCAAAGAATAAGATATTTGGAAGACCACCTTTAAAACCATGAAAAGTTGGTATGAGTGGTTCGTCATGTGATTTGGCATGTGTAATGCACAAGCTACGTTTATGATATTAGTGAATGATTTACCATGTCCTTTTATAGATTCATTTTTTATTGTCTATTTGGATGATATATTGGTATATAGTGCTACTTGGGAGGAGCACATATCACATTTGACACAAATGTTGGAGACATTAAAGAAGCACCAACCACTAGAAAATATCAGGAAGTGTGAGTTTGTAGAGTAGTCTTTGGTATATCTCGGGTATGTGATATGTGGAGGAGAGATAAAGGCAGATCCTGCTAATATGTAGTCCATCATGAAATGGTCAGTGTCTCCTAATGTTTCTAAGGTTAGGTGTTTCATTGGGGTAGAAAAGTACCTAAGGGAATTCATAGCCTCATTTTTAGTAGTACCGACATTGCTCCATGCCATAACAACAAGTGGAAAGAGTTTCTAGTGGGGAAGGGTCAGTAAAGGGTTTCGAGGAGCTAAAGAAGAAGATCAGTTAAGCACTAGTTCTAGAATTATCAACCTTGCAATAGCTCTTTGAATGGAGATAGATACTAGTGGGTATGATATGGGAGTAGGATTAATTCAAGGAGGAAGGCATGTATGCTACCACTCTAAAGTATTTCATGGGGTAGTTATTAACTACCCTACTTATGACAAGGAGATCTATGCCCCGGTGAAATTTGTGAAGAAGTGGAAGCACTATCAGATGGGAAAGGAGACAATAATCCACACAAATCACCAACCACTACAATATTTTCAAGCCTAGATTAAGCTACAATAGACCCAAAATTACAAGTGGATGGGGTTTCTATAACAATTTCATTTGGCAAGAAATTACAAGAAGGGTAAGACAAACAAGTTGGCCAATATGCTCTTAATGACACTGACATAAAATATCACAACTTTGGGAACTCTTATGTTATGGATAATGTAACTATTTTTGGTCTTTATAATTTGTACCATTATGCATTTTATGTAAAAGGCCTCAAGGATTAGATATTTCTAGATTTTAGGGGTTTAAGTTATTTTGAAATATTTAATTTTTTAGCATGCATTGCCTTAAGCTCTAATAAAGAAAGTTGTTTTTCTCCATGGATTTTTAAATTAAATTTATAACCTTAAGGATCATATGTAATATTTATGACAAGGATCTTACCTGGAAATATTTTCAATTCCACTTAGAAATGTGAAATCAATGATTGGCTTCATGCATATGGTCCCACTTGGTTGTGAAGTCAATGATTGGTTTACTACCTTTTTATACATGGTGATGTTATGGTGATAATCCTTATCATATATTGACAACTCCTAGTGAATAAGGTGTCTATCTCTACCTCTTGGGGTTTTAGCCCACAAAATGGGGTATTACACAAGTACTCAAACATCATATCATATTTTCATCATTACATAAAAAGCATTGTAAATACACAAACATATAAACATTCCTTCACATTTTATTACACACAAGATTGTAAATATACA
Organism: Pinus taeda; assembly: GCA_000404065.3. Taxonomy (NCBI): domain Eukaryota; kingdom Viridiplantae; phylum Streptophyta; class Pinopsida; order Pinales; family Pinaceae; genus Pinus; species Pinus taeda. The sequence goes on from APFE030209919.1 coordinate 6,008, forward strand.
AAAAACAATGTGATGAAGAATACAAACATACAATCAAGAATACAAACACATAATAATACATTTGTACGACCAAGAATACAAGCACACAAACAATCAAGAGTACAAATGCACAATGAAAAATGCCTACAATCAAGAGTAGAAACACATAGTGCAATTACTATACACCAACCAATCAATGTACATACAATAAAGACATACAACTTGATCATACACAAAACACATCAATCAATGTATACAATAAAAACATACAACTCGACCATACAAAAATTCAATCACTAAATAGGCATACACATGTTTTTGCAATTACTATATACCAATCAATAAATATACATACAATAAAGACATACAAATTGATCATACACAAAACACATCAATCAATGTATACAATAAAAACATACAAATCGATCATACAGAAATTCAATCATTCAATAGGCATACATTTTTTTGCAATTACTATACACCAACCAATCAATGTACTTACAATAAAGACATACAACTTGATCATGCACAAAACACATCAATCAATGTATACAATAAAAACATACAACTCGACCATACAGAAATTCAATCACTCAATAAGCATACAATTTTTTTTGCAATTACTATGCACCAACCAATCAATGTACATACAATAAAGACATACAACTTGATCATACACAAAACACATCAATCAATGTATACAATAAAAACATACAACTCGATCATATAGAAATTCAATCATTCAATAGGCATACAATTTTTTTTTCAATTACTATACATCAACCAATCAATGTACATACAATAAAGACATACAACTTGATCATACACAAAACACATGAATCAATGTATACAAAAAAAACGTACAACTTGATTATATAGAAATTCAATCACTCAATAGACATCCAATTTTTTCTTGCAATTACTATACACCAACTAATCAATGTACATACAATAAAGACATTCAACTTGATCATACACAAAACACACCAATCAATGTATACAATAAAAACATACAACTCGATGATACAGAAATTCGATCACTCAATAGGCATACAATTTTTTTGCAATTACTATACACCAACCAATCAATGTACATACAATAAAGACATACAATTTGATCATACACAAAACACATGAATCAATGTATACAATAAAATCATACAACTCGATCATACAAAAATTCAATCACTCAATAGGCATACAATTTTTTTTGCAATTACTATAAACCAACCAATCAATGTACATACAATAAAGACATACAACTTGATCATACACAAAACACATGAATCAATGTATACAATAAAAACATACAACTCGATCATACAAAAATTCAGTCACTCAATAGGCATACAATTTTTTTTGCAGTTACTATACACCAACCAATCAATGTGCATACAATAAGGATGTACAACTTGATCATACAAAAAACACGTGAATCGATGTATACAATAAAAACATACAACTCGATCATACAGAAATTCAATCACTCAATAGGCATACAATATTTTTGCAATTACTATACACCAACCAATCAATGTACATACAATAAAGACATACAACATGATCATACACAAAAAACACCAATCAAAAACATACAACTCGATCATATAGAAATTCAATCACTCAATAGGCATACAACTTTTTTTTGCAATTACTATACACAAACCAATCAATGTACATACAATAAAGACATACAACTTGATCATACACAGAACACATCAATCAATGTATACAATAAAAACATACAACTTGATCATATAGAAATTCAATCACTCAATAAGAACAAAAAAAAATTTGCAATTATTATACACCAACCAATCAATGTACATACAATAAAGATATACAACTTGATCATACACAAAACACATCAATCAATGTATACAATAAAAACATACTACTCGATCATACAAAAATTCAATCACTCAATAGGCATACAACTTTGTTTTGCAATTACTATACACAAACCAATCAATGTACATTCAATAAATCGAACCACTAAACAAGCATCCAAAAATTGTGCAATTATCACAAAAACTGATCGTTGGAAAAATATTATATTGATTAAATCAAATGCATTTACATAACTTCGTTAGATTTGCAATGAACATGTTGTAAGTGTTTATATTGATGCATTATTTGATACCTTTAATCTACAATCTATTAAGCTAAAATTATATAGTTCTAAAATAAACAAATAAAAGCAAATGAAAAAGTAAGGTGGAGAGAGGAACACAAACCCTTGAGGATAGCCATGGTCCATCCTCAAGAGCAATGAGAAAGGGCTTTGAGCCCTTTCAAACAAAACAATACTTTTTATTATTATGGTGTTTTTAGAGTAATTACATAATAAAGATGAAAAATAAATTAATGCTAGTTTATTTTGGGTCATGATAACATAATGAATTCATAATGACATGTAGATATTTCATCTATCCTAGCATGCTTGTACATTCTTCATGTGCTTTCTTATCATCTGCCAAAAAACAACAACAATTATTAAAATTTAGTGGTCATCTATACCATATCTCTAAAGTAGCAAAAACTTTATGAAGAATCAAATTTAATACATTAGGCAAAGTGACCAACCTAAATTGATAATTGAAAGGTAGTGAAGAAATTGAAAGCTCATATCGAGCTTTGAATTTACCTTTGCACTATTTACTCTACGTTCTTTTTCTGCAACCTTGATACGCCCATGCAACACAAGTCATCATATAGCCTACAACCCATTTGCACATATTCATCAAATTAAAACATATAATCAATTAAATGAAAACAGTCCCAGTAAAACATGGAGTTTGGCCTTTTAGAATTTGGAAATGGGAAGATAATTATTTTTCCTGACTACTAAAGAGAAATAAAAATACAACAATAAATAGATTTACTATCAAATCATTTATACGAAAATAAATAGATTTCCTATCAAAATAATCACAGCTATCTCCGTAATTCTATTTGTTATCATAATCATCACAACTATCACTCTAAATTATAAATGAATGGGCATACCAAAAAAAATCCAATAGTCAGTCAAGGAAATGTTGTTTTCCTTGTGCTTAGATTCAATGTCCACGTATGTACAAAGGATGATCCAGGAGAATGGGCAGTGCATTGGGAGACCCAACAACTAACCGTAAGCCCACTACTCTATTTGGCAAGGTCTCCACCACACATGTAAAGGTAAAGGTGATTGGAGAGAAGAATCCAAATATAAACCCAGAAATTTAATCTGAACAGTTATGACGATGAAATTTGTGAGTATGTCACATCCAAAGACAAAGCCACGTACAGAAAATTCACAACGTTAAAAAGATAGACTCCGGCGTTTTACTATTTTGGAGTGAATTGAGTATTATTGGCAGGCTCGAGTTTCACCTTTTACTATTTGGAGTGAATTGAGTACTATTGACAAGTTCATAGGAAGCAGTGAAATATTTCAAAATGGCCCCCACCCTTGCAACTTGATGTGGGACAGCAAAAAAAATCACACGGAAAGCCTTGGTTGAAAGTTTCCAAAGTGAAAGGAACAAATCATTAGAAATTGTTAAATTCTTTTTTATGTACATATTTTGATCAACTTAACAAATATTTTGTTAAAGCATTTTAATGCCAACCAAATTAAGAATGATTAAATACAAAGAGAGAGCCCAGTATTTGAGCAAATTTACCAAATTATGAATTAAAAAATAGGTATGGGGTTTTATATAATCTCATATGTACAGGGTAATTTGGTCGTGGGTGATATTGGATTAAATACTGAGCCTTTGCATCGGTATGGAGGGTGTTTGGGGAGCTAGAGAGGATAAAGGGGTGACCCAACAACTGAGCAGCCTCTGCATCAATATGGAGGGTGTCTGGGGGAGCTGGAGAGGATAAAAAGGGGTGACCCAACAACTGAGCAGCCTCTGCATCAATATGGAGGGTGTCTTGGGGAAGATGGAGAGGATAAAGGGGTGACCCAAATCAAATCCGTGCCTATAGAAAAAACTTGAGCCATTAAATTACAAATCCAACATAATCCAGAAATTCAACATAAACCAAATATATTGAATCCAAATATAAACCCAGAAGTTCAATATAAACCAAATGTATTGAATCCAAATATAAACCCAGAAATTCAATCTGAGTAATATGGAAGGGCACCTGGAGACATACAAGCAGAGGGATCTAAGCTATAGTTAGAGAGCCAAAGAATAGGCAGCACGACCGGTGAAGTTTCACTACCCGATTCCTGAACATCGGGAAGGGATACCCTCCAGAATCCAACCCCACCTCCTGAACCTACTCATTCTCAATCTCCCGGGCTTCAGCTAAGAATATAGATTTTTGGATAATAGCTAGGTTCAGTCTTCAGCTACGAATGATAAAATAAATCAGTGAAGAGCAAGCCACGAATGATAAAATAGCTAGGTCCAGGCTTCAGCCACGAATATAGATTTTTGGATAATAGCTAGGTTCAGGTGTCAGCTACGAATGATAAAATAAATCACTGAAGAGCAAAGCCATGAATGATAAAATAGCTAGGTCCAGGCTTCAGCCACGAATATAGATTTTTGGATAATAGCTAGGTTTAGGCTTCAGCTACGAATGATAAAATAAATCACTGAAGAGCAAGCCACTAATGATGAAATAAATCAGTGAAGAGCGTTGCTGGGGCCTTGGATGTAATAGCTAATGCAGATTGCATCAATAATTCAGTGCAAAAACTGAGATAGGAGAGAAGCTTACCCACTTTTCCAAGAAATTCAAAGAAGTACATTGCAATTTGAACAAACATACAATCCCAAATCATGTGAACAACTATTTTTACTGTTTCAAAAGCGAAAGGAGGACAACAATATCTGATGACTAAAAATTGTTAATTGCCTTAACAAATCTTTTGTTAAAAAATCTTATGGCCAGCAAAATATACCGTACGGCGTAAAATAAAAATTAAGAATGATTAAATACAGAGAGTGCCCAATATTTTAGAAAATTTACCAAATTAGGAATAAAAAAAGTTCTGGGGTTTTATGTAATCTCCTATATTCTGGCTAAGTTGGCCTGGGTGGCTAAGTTGGCCTGGGTGAGATTGGATTAGATACTAAGCCTCTGCACCGGTATGGAGGGTGTCTGGGGGCTGTAGAAGATAAAGGGGTGACCCAACAGCCTCTGCATCAGTGTGGAAGGTGACCCAACAGCCTCTGCATCAGTGAATGATAAAATAAATCACCGAAGAGCGTTGCTGGGGACCTCAGATTTAATATGCTTAATCTAGAAATAGCTAATGCATAAACAATCCCTTATATTATTTACTAACCAGACAGAAAGATAGCAGAGAAACTTACCCACTTTACAAGAAATTCAATTCAATCTGAACAATCTCTTAATCACACATGCAATCGACAATGACTTTAAAACAGAGTCAGTCAAGAAAATGTTGTGCTTACCTCTGAGGGATGAATCCACATTGATAGACATGATATTTGCAAGCGTTACAACGTTGCTCAAGCTCCAGGTAGCAGGAATAATCTGGGAGAATAGACGGTGCATTGGGAGACGATGCGTAAAACAAATGTTGTGACCGAGCAACCCATCGTAAGTCCACCGCAACAACGCAGAAACCAGTTCTGGAGCAAGCACCGGCCTATGCACCATATACGAAGCTGTAATTACGCCCTTCAAAACAAAACCGGGTAAGCTAAGGGTCGCTGTTAACTCCATCTTTTAACACCAGGCTCTCAGGAACTTCTCATCCAGAAAAATGCTTCGACGCCGACCATATTCGAAAGGCATGCCCGATTTCTCTCGCTTTCTGTGCAACGAGAGATTTATGATGCCGCCTCAGATGATCTAAGTTAAAAAACCAAATAACATGGATTCAGATTCAGATGATCTAATTTAAAAACCCAAGAAACCACCTCACCGTGGATGCCCAACATTTAATTTAATAAAAACCAAGAAACATGGATACAGAGGATCTAATTTAAAAAACCAAGAAACCGCATCACCATGGATGCAGAGGATCTGATCTGAAAACCAAGAAACCCCAGGCTCTGCGTAATAAAACGCTCCCGGTGGACATTATTCGACGATGGTCACCGCTCAGATCCAACTGCGATATTGGCTGGCCCTGTTTCTCTCCATTTATGCGCAAATTGGCGATGTTGAAGATCTAATTTAAAAAACCAAACAACACTGAACATCTCAATTTATTTACAGGAATCGAGCTATGCCAGTGATTTTTCTAAAAATCAAATTGATTCCTCTCTCATTTAGCTAATCTAGTTTGCAACCCACAACTCATAATAAGAGTGATCCATACAAAGAGTTTGAAAATAAATTTACCGGAATGCCTCATTTACCTGTCATCGAGTCAGACAGATGCGCATTTAACTGTGATCCCTTGGCAGAGTTGTCTTGATTCAATAATTGACGCGCTACCTGCCTCTTTCTCTACCTCTCAAGGAACACAAGCACGCCTCTGCCTCTCAACGAATACAAGCACAAGCACGCCTCTGCCTCTCAAAGAATACAAGCACACCAGACAGACACACACCAAACAGATGACGAAAACAAACATAACAACAGAGACCAAACCACATTCATACACACACACAACATATGGACCTCCAGACACACCAGACGCACTAGGCTGACCACACAATCCAGGAAACTCCGAGGAGAGGAGTAGAGGCACTGCAATGCCAATGCCAATATGAATCCAGAAATTGAATATAATTAAAGCGATTAACATCCTTGACCGTTGA
>APFE030209929.1:0-14951 GCA_000404065.3 Pinus taeda
AAAATACAAAGTTTGTATCGCATGTGAATGTGCCGTATGAAATGGGCCTGAAAATATACAACTATCCACTCTAAGTACCACCAGAACTCATATGTGAGTTTTTTCGCGTAAAGTGTCCATAAGTTGGCACTGCAATATAACACATTCAAATTCAAACTAATTAGATCATATTTGTACAAAATAAACAATATGGAAACAAATGAATTTGAACCATATTTTTAATTACATATATGAATCTACTGACCTCACTCTTAAGTCTAAATGCAAGTCATATAGGATGGGGGTCTAATAAATCTAGGTTTGGTGCCCCCCTACATATGGCTCAATGATTGGGGCCTACATCGATAGACCCACATCGCCAATGCCTCTATACCTAGCATCCCACTCATGCGTCCACATTGATGCGACATCGATGGCAAGGATAAATTATAATTAGTCTATAAATTAATTATCATATGTGTAACTTAAAAAAGGAAAATGTTGAAATCTTAGGAATAAAAAAATTAACTCAATTGTTGTTACATGTGGTTGTACATAGTGACTCTCCTCCACATGAGCATTATGAGTTGGAGGTGGAGGTGGAGGAGAATCCATGGAAACATGCACTAGTGGAGGATGGCATGGTTAATGAATTCCCCCCCGGATGACCTCATAATCTCATCCATGCAGTTGGGTTGTGTCTACATATTATTATGAAACTATTAATATAAATGCAATCTAATACAAACTAAAAATTAATATAAATAATTATGCAAAATTTGATGATAATAATCAAAATTTTCGTGTGTGTGTGTGTGTGTACACCTGGTTTGTGTAATGCGAGTTGGGTAACCCTCCAAGTGTCATGGATGGTGTCACAATACATACATTCATATGAAAAAAGTTTTCCAACGGGTAAAATCATGAGAAATGAATCAACATATAAAGGTACTTGTAGGTCACGAGGAAATGGTGGTGATCTGCGAATCTCTCCATGTAATGAAACACGTGCATTAACTAATGATGTTTGCATGTTATTTGCAATGGTATCCTTGGTCTCAGCACCAAACTGTGACAGCTCCTCTAAATTTATTGGCAATACCACAATCTCATATTATAGTGGCAACAATCTCTAGGGTGGTGGTACATGTCAAGGGTCCCTATGAACCCCATCACAATCATAGTTACATCCCATGCCAGGTCCATATATTGATATATAGTGTCAATGTAATCAAACCTCATATGTAGAATGAACTTTGCATATATATGATTGGCAAAATCAAGGGCAACCTAGTCATGGTGGCAGAAATGGACCCAAGCTCTAATGAATCGATCATACATAAAATGGGTTGCATTAAGACTATTAAAATATTTGAGTGGAATGGGACCTTTATGTCTAGTAGGGAAATATAGAGGGATGTTGAATAACTCCCCACGAACATCAATTTTCTTGGTGACCTCTTTCACGACCTCCCAAGTATGTGGGTATCTAAACTCATGCCTCCTAATCCTCTATATTGATTGAAGGATGTGGCTCTGTGGACCTGACCTTTGGTATGTCTCGATCAACCTATTAATGTTTTCCAACATCAAAGATAAACTATGGCTAGAAGGTGAACTAGAAGGGATGTTACGTAGCTCGTGTGTGATCCACATATGTTGGGTTGTAACATCCTCTAATGTGATATGAGCTATAGCATTGTCCCACTAAGGGATCGATGTTACACTATGATCCTTAGCTTTTCCCTACTGAGGATTTGCAAATCATAAACATTATTTAACATATATAATTAAAAACCTAGAAGCATAATAAGATATACATTAAATTCAAACACATCAATTGAAGACAATTTTAAAATTAAAGACAATTTCGAGACATAAACACTTTAAGTTTGAAGAGGATTTCAAAATGCAGGAGGTGTACCTGAAATAGGTGAAGGTCTACTACCAATAGCATGATAATCAACAGAGACAGAAACACTGCCTCTGACACTCTAACTAGCATCGAAGGAAGGATCTATGAGTGGAACACGTGCTCTGGGTGGTTTACGTGATCTATCACAAGTTTGACCATTTAGAGAAAATCCCCTCGCACTCTAACGACCTGCAGTTGGGGGGCATATAGGAGATGCTTCGACATATTACATATAATACATATAAACTAACCTAAGAAAAAATGTTGACAAAACTATTAGATATAATACATATAAACTAATCCAAGAAAAAAATGTTGAATTAGAAAAAATGTTGACAAGAAAACCATTTCTAAACTTAAGTAGAATAATATAGCTTGAAGCCTTAAAACTTTAGAGTCCATTTTTTTGATAATTTATTAAACCAAAGTAATTGGAGTTCCATGTAAATATAATCAAAAAGAAGTGATCAAATCTACTCATACCTTTTCCCATTTCTAAATCAATGCCATTTTATTCATCAGGGTATCCAATAATATCTATATATATCCTTATCCAAATCATATTATTATATTCTTTATATATATATCATGTATGTATGTAAAAAATTGAAATAAACCCATTTGCAAAACTAATAAAATTTCATACCAACCAAATACTCTAATAGACTTTAAGTTATTATAATGTTTGACTTTGACACATGATGTGTACAGGTGCAAGCACATGAAAACAATGTTTCGTGTACAACACACTACATAATAAAACAAAATGGTACAAATTAGAAAAGAGTCAAAATATTTTTATTCACTTTAAATGCACTTTTTATGATGGATTTAATGTATCTAACAATGACACATTATTAAAACTTGAACTTATATATATAGCTATATAATTATATAGTTAAATGTTAAGTGGTATATATGCATGTATGTTATGTTTTAAATAGTTGTGTTATGTTAAATGTTATAGTTATGTTGTACATGTTACGCTTTATATATATATAGCATAGCATAGCATGTAAACATATATATATATATAATATATATATATATTAATACTATATATATAATGTTATTGTTAAATTATTTATAGAACACTATTATGTATCCCATTTTATATATAAAACTATAATATAAGCTCTAATGTGATTTATATCGCTTATAACATGCTATAATTACCTCTCCACTAAGTTATGTTTTGTTACTATATCTCTACTCTATATACTCACCCTTATATATTATAACATTTTTTTTATTTTAAAAAATAAATATTTTATTTAAGCTAATTTTTTTAAAAATAACTTACTAGATTACTTATTAAAAAATATTTAAAATATAATTAATTAAAATTTAAAAAAAAAATGTTATTGGATAAATGGAGGTTCACCATGAGCAATCATATTCATCATGTCAACCTCAAGCTCCTAATTTATTTATTTATTGGTTATAGTTTGGTTGTTTGGTTATTTATTGGAATTAATGCTTCCATGTGTTGTCATGAGTTGCCCTTGAGAGTTCCCAAGTGTCATATAGAAGTTGTAGTTTCCTATGTATGAGTTGTAGTCATGATCTAGAAGTGTGGAAGTCAAAGATTTATGTCTTATATTTGTGTAACTGTTGTGATCAATAAAGATACGTCAATGTGTTTGGTGTTGTGTGTTTAATCGCTCTCTCTTCCCTCTCTCATTTTTTTCTAACATAATATCAGAGTCTGTTTTGGCTTGACTCCTTCATGGGACGGTCGGGAATATGTGAGGGATCATGAGTGTTATTATTTCTATATATATTAGTATAAATGTGAGAGAGAGTTTATTTTTAGTGTATGAGATTTTTTTGTGATCTTGTGTGTAGATCTAAATAGTTTCGTGGTGTTGAGTTATTGTGATCTATTTGATTAGCAGCAAAATTGTGAAGAATTTTTTTTTTTGGTAGGGATGAAATTTTGTATGTTTGGTCTAAAGCAATATCTTAATCACACTCTAGATTATTGTTGGTCATGGTGGAATTCAAAATGGTTTCAGACTGTGAATAGATTCATTCTCTTCGCCTCATGCAATGTGAAGAACATTGATATGTGAATATTATAATTGTCATTAAAGTTTATTTCCAGCATGAGATCTGGAGGCACCAGGGTCAAGATGAACGAGGGAAATTTGAGATTCGTGTGTTGCTTCAAAGGTGAAATGATATCATTCTCTATAATGGATCCCTTGTTGTCTGCCCACTGCTACCCATATTTCATCAATTTGTGTCATAGCTACGTTGTCAAGTTCGACATTAATGCAACACTGGTTGAATACTACGGCTGGAGAAAATTCGTCGTGGTCTACACTGGTAATGATTATTGCACTTGCATGCTACCACTTAAAGATCGACCATTTCAGTGAATTAAGGAAATATTTGGGGCAAATATGCTAAGAAGAAACGAAGTCTGAAAATCTCATAAGTTGGATCAAGGATGCCTACGACGAAAAACACTCAGTTCACCTCATCATGGAGGTTTGCGCTAGTCGAGAATCTGATTAATGTGAGGAGAAATGCTGATACTCGATATTCTTTCACCCCTGAAGATTATTCATTGCATAGAGTAGCGATGATGTAGCCAATGCTTCGAAAGGAGCGAAGGAACAATGTTGGACTCAATTTCCATGGTTTTAAATCAACCATTGTCTTATAGGTTATTAAGGTTGTTTATTTTGTTGTGTAATTAGTAACATGTGTGTGTATGAGAGAGAGATCGTGTTGGTGTTTTTGATTTTATTGATTATAATAAGGGATGGTGGTTCTTAAACTATAAGCCCCAATGTCTGAAACATCATTCTTGTGCATTTTTATTGGTTATAAAAAGGGTTAGTGGTTCTTAAACTGGAAGTTCTAGTGTCTGAAACATCAATTCTTGTGTGTTTTTATTGGTTATAAAAAGGGTTGGTGGTTCTTATACTAGAAGCCCTGGTGTCTAAAACATCAATTCTTGTGTGTTAGTAAGGTCAAGTTGCTTGATCAACTTTTGACCACATTCAGTATCCAGACCTTCATCCTAGCAACTAATAGATAGCCAAAAGTGAAATATCTGAAAGATGGTGGTTGGTCCATAGGATGGTTCATTATTTGACAATTCTTATCGTGGAAACCCCGACAAGCCGAGGTGTCAATATTGTTAATCTTCAAAGTTCGTTAATGATGGTCAAAGGCAATTATGTTTTAAATGGAGGTCAAGTGACACTTCAAAGATGTGGTGGTGAAAGAGTGATGTTTGCGAGATTCCAGAGGGGATGTGAGGGTTGATGAAGACCAGTCAGACATAAATTGTCCTTGTTATTGTAATATGTGTTTTCAATGTTTTCCAGTAATGATTCCATGTGTTGTCATGAGTTGTCATTGAGAGTTCCGAAGCGTTAATCTAAAAGTTGTTGTTTCCTATGTATGAGTTGTAGTCATGATCTAGAAGTGTGGAAGTCAAAAATTTATGTCTTATATATGCGTAATTGTTGTGATAAATAAAGATATCTCAGTGTGTTTGGTGTTGTGTGTTTAATCGCTCTCTCTACTCTCTCTCTCTCAATTTTTCTAACAATTTATTATTAAAAAAATAATTAAAGTATAAATTATTTAAATTTAAAATAATAAAATAAGTTATTGGATAAATAGAGGTTCACCATGAGAACCATATATTCAGATATATGGAAATTTTTCCGAGTATATTTTCATCAAATTTGTTAGAAATTATAAAATAAAATTTAAATAACAAAAAAAAAATTCCCAGAATTCCCAAAAAAAACTTTAAAGCCTATAATAATTAGAAAATACTTTTTATCATTTAAAATCATAAATATGCATAATAAACATGCTACCATTGTAGGTTATATAACAATAAGAAATAAAAAATAAAAAGACCCTAAATTATAGTTCTTTTGGTGGTTTTGATGATGTCTTTTCTAGGTTTTTGTGGTTTTCTAAGTTGTTTATTGTGGTATTCTAGGTTGTTTTATGTGATTTTCCAGGTTTTTTTGGTGGTTTTTTTTGTTTTCATGGTTTTTGTATGATAATTTTTTTTTCAAATTAATTTATTTAATTTTGTAAGAAAAAATAAATAAATAAAGATAAAAAGGATAAGAAACCTACCTTCACTTGAGCCTCTGGGACGTTGGCAAGGTTGGTTGGGTTGCTCCATGGTTCAATCACTCAGTCGACCTCTAATACGTCGATTGAGATGATGTTTGTTCTGAGGTCTGTGCAGAAATGACATGCGCAGACTGCGACCACGTATTTTAATAGAGAACGGAGGCACGATCGAGCAATTTTTTTAGTGCTCAAGGGGCTCGATCAAGCACTTAAAAATGCTCAGTTGAACCCTCTTTTTTTCATCTAAACTCAGTTGAACCCTCTTTTTTCATCTAAAAGCGTCTTCCCTTGCCAAAAAGCATAACCCAGCTCCATGCTTTTACCCTTTCATGATTATGAATTTGGTTACTTTTGGCACTTTCCTTCTCATTTCATGGAGGCCAACTTTGTCTCTAAGTTCTTTATTTAAGCATTTGGAAACTCAAACTTGGCCTCTTGCAACATTGGGTTTTGTTTCACTCCCACCCCAGTGTTCCTTACTCCGATTTTTCTTTGGCTTGTACTCAGCCCCTAACATCGCTTTGTTTATCTCCTTTCTATCTCGTTGGTCTATCATTTCTTTACTCTCTCATGGTTTTTTTTTAGCACCAAGGTAGGTCAACGGGCTTTAATGTCCTTACACCACAGGCTCTTAAAACAAACAACATATTCTACAATGTGTGTGTTTTCTAATGATTTTTTACTCTCGTTGGCAAAGGTCCTCTCTAGTGAGAATTTGGGAGTTGACATACAAAAAGTTTGTGTGATAAATTGCTTCTTAGGTTGGATATGAGCACTTGTTTGACAAAATATAATTTGGGTCGTGAGAGGCACTCACACTAGAAGTCTTTCATCCTCGATTGGAAAGTAGTGACATGTGTCGTATTATATTTGGCTTGGTTTGAGCATAGCAAGTCTCAAAAAGCCCTTTATATAGCTTATATGTTTTTTTTTCCAATCTTGGGTGAAGTGATCCCCTACTTCATGGATGGAAATCTTGACCAAAGAAAGGGCTCGTTCTCAATATGGAACTAGTGGTAGAGGGTCAATTGCCAGTTTGTGTACACACCCAAACCTTGAGCCATCTCTTCAGGAAGAAAACCCCCCTTAAATCTTACAAGAACTTAGGAATGTTGAGGAAGAAATTATCACTAATATAGAATGTCCCTCTAATTCTAAGGTCTGGACCACTTTTGTTGATTAGGTTCCAGACATGGTCCACTCTAAAAGCTATCAAAATCAATGTATACAAACCATCAATCTCTACTAGTAAATGAAAACACTCTTGGAAAGGGAGTTGTTGGAAAAAATTGATGCCAAAAATAAACAAGTTACAACTAAAATCCAAAACCATGGACAAATAGCTGGATATAATTGAAGTTATGATTAAGAAAGCCAAAGACTTGAATCTATCAAATAACCCAAGATATCAAGTACCAATTGATCTTAATGTCTCTTACCTCTTCTTAACTATTCCATGATGTTATCTATTTCTTTTGTCTTTATTTGTAATATATCTCAACCGATTATCTCAAATAATTATGATTGTTTGTAAGGTTATTAAGCCCATTTTAATAAAGCTATATTCTTTTTAGATATCTTCTCTCCTATTCAAATAATTATGATTGTTTGTAAGGTTATTAAGCCCATTTTAATAAAGCTATATTCTTTTTAGATATCTTCTCTCCTATTTGACAAATGGTATAGTTTCCCTGACAATAAAACAAATGCCCATAAAAAATAATCTTTATAAAATTTTCAAATGATAATAAAAAAAAAATGTAATTTTCAAAAATAAAAAATAAAATTACACTCATACCTATGCTTCAATATTTGAAATAAAAATTAAAATAAAAAAAAAACCGCCCTCAATGTAGACTTACTCAATGCAGACTTACTCAATGCAGACTTACACTTCCACCTTATGAAATAAAAATAAGCAAATCTTTTAATTAATCGTATAAGTTATTTATAAAATTATATAACATTACACGTTAATGCATACCGAAACTGATCGACAAATAAATAAATGTATCCTTTTAAATATAAATAAATATTTATTTAAAAATCTGTATTCCTTATTTTAAAATGAGGGATTGGTTGTATTAGCGATTGAAGAATGTGTACACTCCTCTTCTACCTCTATTCCCGACCTCATTTTAAAGTGGGTGTGGAAAAGTGTGTATTTTCGAGAATGGGAGAGCATGTAGACTTCAAAATGTATACTTATTTGGCATTTTTAACCCTTTTTTATTGTAAAGTGGGTGTGGGTGTGGGTGTGGAAAAGCGTGTATTTTCACGAATAGGAAAGAATGTAAGTTGAAAATGTATATTTTTTTTTTTTTTTAATTTTTTTAAATGTAAAATAGAGGCGTGAAGTAAATGTATATTTAGAAATGTACAATATTTATAAGACTTTTGTAAATCGATTTCAAATATTAAAATTTCAAATTGAAATTAATAATGAAACTTATTTTCATATTATTTATCTTTCTATACTACAAATGTACAAATGTATGAATGACACTTCTGCAATTAATTTTCTATTCATATTTAAAAAAAAAAAACATATTTAATTTCTTGCTATGCACACTTCCCATTCAAACCCTTAACACAATATAAATCTGCAAAATAAAGACCCCACCCTCGCCTCATTTTACAAACTTACTGCGCCACTATCAAGAAAGATGGAGAAAACCGTGTAAAAAAATAAAGTAAAAATAAATATGAGTTGGACACTTACTGCCCCACTGCCAAAGAGAGTCGAAGATTAACTTCCCCACTGCCAAAGAGGGTCGACATTCTGCAGACTTACCCACTACCGAGATCCTTTCATTCTGTACACTTACCCACTACCGATAAAAATAGAAAGTAGACGTGGAAAATAAAAATTGATATGGGCTAATAAGTATGCACCCTCATTTTCCATATAATCCTTTTATCCAAACTCTCTTTCACCCAAAGGTAAATAACTTAATTATTTTAATATCTCTATTTTAACGTTTAATTCTCTTTTATCGTTTAATTCCTTTGATATATCAACTCGTTTACCGAACTGTTCCTCGAAATCAAATCCGCTTTAAATTAATTTTCCTAATTTAATTCCTTTGATATATCAACTCGTTTACCGAACTCTTCCTCGAAATCAAATCCGCTTTAAATTAATTTTCCGAATCTATCTCAAATTATTATTGACGTTGTTAACAGAGGCTAAAAAAATCATTTTTACGGGTTATTTGTGTTTAAATAGTTTTTTAGTGTGGAAATAAATTTAGCACTATGGCGCGTCTAAAATTTTGAAATTGATTTTTGAGGCATCCAAAATTTTAAAATTTTAAAATTAAACAACTGTAATTCAATTTTTTCAAAATTAACTAAATAAGTGTAATTCAAATTTCCCAAAATTTCTATCAAATTTTTCCCCAAATTCATACCAAATTTTTTAATATTTCTCAAACAAAATTATTACCTCATTAAACTACTCTAAAATAATTAGTTTAAAATAATTTAGAGTTAACTTTTTTGTAAATTACTTTTCTAACCTCATTAAACTACTCTAAAATAATTTAGAGTTAACTTTTTTGTAAATTACTTTTTAAAATAATTTAGAGTTAACTTTTTGTAAATTACTTTGTAAAATAACTTTGTTAAAAATGAAAACGAAAAATTACTTTCCCATAACTTTGGTCAAAGCAGAGAACCTGCTTGTTTTACTTTACTTGCTTTCTCCGCGAGAGGCTGATAGACCATACAGAATTTGAGATTTCGAAGAATTATTTTCCAATAACTTTGGTCAAAATAGAAACGAAAGAGAAGAAATTTGACCCTACTTGTTTTTACTTGCCGCCTCCAAGAGAGGCTGCTAGAACATACAGAATTAAGAATTTTTTTTAATAAATACTTGTTTTATTCAGAGGCGGATGATGGCATAACGTTGTTTTATTTATAGGTGTATCATGGTATAGTATAAAATATATACATCTTTAATAAATTAGTATGAAAATATAGTTGAGTGATAGACTTCGTTTCAAAAATAAATAAACGATAAAGTCTTATATTAATGTAGAAGTAATTTTATTTTATTAATAATAATTAAAATTAAAAATAATATAAAATTATAATTAAAACAATCACCTAAAAATTGAGTCAAAAATCAATTATATTAAAAATATGCTCTGGGCTACAAACACTGAAGGAACAAACACCGGAATGTTTGGCACCATCACCATAAACTTAAAAATATTTAATATTTAATATTATAAATTGAGAACCACTTTAAGACAAACATCGTTGTACAATATATGAATGATCACAAATATTTAATTAAAATTATTAATACAATGAGAACCCAACTTTTAAGACAAAACACGTAATCATATATGAATGATTCACATGGTTTGTGGAGCCCCTATTTAAATTAATCAATATATTTCTACAATCAAGATTAGCAAATTAGGAAGAAAGTTCAAATGCCTCTGCAATTTGAATAATTTATGGCTTCTTGAGCATATATATATATAATCAAGATTCGAACAGATTGAGAAAGAAAGTCCAATCCATACGAAGAATCTTCTGAGGATGTCCTTGATCCCTTTGGAACATGAAGCTCGCCGGATACCTGAGACACGAAAATAAATATTCAAGCTCACTGATACTTGCGAGAGGGAATGACACTTGCATGATTTTGCTGTGCATGCTGATTCTCAATTGGAAGCTGGTTGGTTTTCGACTCCTCACTTGGGAGCTTCATTGTTTTCGATTTCGATTTTAATCTGGTGAGGAAGATCAAGGCTCAGAAGTGACTCCATGTTAATTATGACTCCATTCTAATCATGTTACTTTGGCATCGACATCCTGGTACAATTGACAGCACAAACGTAACTCCATGCTATATCCACATTCTCATCAAACATGATACCATGCTATCTAGGGATTTACATTCTATTACTATGGCTTCGTTCTCAGACTTCAGAAATGAAGTCAGAGACATCGACATTCTCACTATGGCTTCGTCTCAGACTTCAAAGACGAAGTCATGCTAATTGGGCATTAGCATTTTTGCCAAAGGCTGGGTAAGGTAGCACCAGCAAAAAGCATAAGACATATAACACTAAAATAAACTTATGAATAAATTTTGCCACATATTTGTACAATGAGCATACGACCAGATAACAAAAACAACAGACCCATCTGCATATGCTGAGACGCAACTAATCTGGTGAATCGTCCAAGTGTAGCTTTACTCCTACGAAGAAGAACACCAATTTGAATAGGAAACTCAAATCGTCTAGGTGCTTCATATGAGACACTGCTGATGCTACTCACGGCACCAACAAATTTTTTGCTACCCATGCCAATACTTTCTCTCGAAATTCTGCGTACTGACATGCCAATGCTTGCTTTGGAACTTCTCTGTATCGTCATAGAGGATTCTGTGATGACACGAGGCCACCATATCTGTCTTCTCTGTGCTCTCTCCAACCTTCGGAGACGCTTCAATTCATGACGAAGCACAGCAGTAATCGTTTTCAAGTAATTTCGAGAATCATGATCTCGACATATTGATCCTTTTAGACCATATGCACCTGGATCGCTCAAGGTTTCAAGTGGGTGGGGAGAATTCAAAAATTCAATTTGAGCAGCCCGTAGTTGAACTGCCCTTGATGGCTCACTGTCAATTTCAGTGGACATAAAGTGACCAAGAACATACAGAGCACAGCCAGTCGGAAGTAAATGGTGAGTGGGAGAAACTCTGTCTTCTGGTTGTAAAATTAGCAACTGTCCCACTGGGGCATACAAAAGCCTCTGCACAAACGAAAACCAAATGCAAACCTTATCAATAAGAAATGCTTAGTTAGAAAGCTCCTGTGACAAAGAAAGTAACCATTCCATGATTGCACATGCATGGAGAGGAGCAAGCCGCAATACCTGACTGTCGAGACAAGGGTGATTGCGAAAATTGGCATTAAGCCTTTTTAGAATTTCAGCAATATGATCAGGATAATGACATGAAAAGGCCCGCGGTACAATATCCCTGTGCATTATGATAGATTGTACATGACTGGTGGATAGGCCTAGCTTTTCAAGTAGATAATCTCCTCCACACATTATGCAGGGTGATCCAAATGTTATAACTGACAGCAACGAAGACAATGGCACCACTCCTCTTATCAGAAGCATCAAATTTAGTAACACAGAAAGACTTCCTCCCAATGAATGCCCCGTAAAACGAAAGCGTGAAGCCTCTCCACATGTTTTTAAATGAGCATGAACCTCGGGGAGAATTTGTTCATATATACCCTTAGCAGCTTCATAAATTCCTCTATGTACAAGCACTTCAGACCCCTACACAAGAAAGATGCAAGGCCCAAGAATTAGTTTTCAAACCCTAACATAGGAATCATATATGCCCAACTTTCAATCACGCTCGGACACATTGCCGGGAAATCGTCTCTTCATAAAAAGAAAGAAAAGGTTTAATGCCTGTACAGTTTACCCTTATTTACAAAGTAGGTAGAGTTTGTAAATACATCTCACATTCTCCAATTCAAAGTAGGATTCTGCCGGATCTTTAAATATTCAGAAATCAAAATGCCCAAACAACTATCATACAATTATTCTTCAACATACCTCAAATTTGACAGGCTCAAAAAATAAGTTTGCTTTCCAGGAAGCCAAGGAGTCAGAACCCTGCACAGTGCATACACAACAGAAAATGAATTGCTTAAAATGGTAATCTGATATCTGCAAACAATTATTCTACTTCTCTGAAAGTGAAAAGAGCACAGAGGAAACAAAAGATCCACTTATATGGAGTTTAAGTGCCATGGAGTACAATCAGTGAGAATATAAAATCTTCTAATGTCTTTAGTCATGAAAATGAAAAGTAAACTGGGTATCAAAATTTTTGGCCAACGTGTTTTTTTAAATGAACACTTGCCTCATCATCAGCAAGAAACAGCTAAAATGTCATACACAATTTAAACCAAAAGCTCCTCACAAAAATGCAAGAGAAACTGAAATATTGAATTACTTTACCTGAATAATGAAAAGTCGAGTACAAGTGCTTTTGTCATCACAGATAAACCATTCACAGGGAGAAGAATGTATCGACTGTAAATCATTTGCAACAGCTTGCTTTGTTTCCTCCTCAGCAGCCACTACTGCTGTCACCGAACTGGTAGCTATATATGAAGCCACTTCTGACTCGGATAGGCTACTAGCCACTTCTGACTCGGATAGGCTACTGGTAGCTATATATGAAGCCACTTCTGACTCGGATAAGCTAGATAATTCACTGCACTCGTCAATTTCTATGGAACGATTAATTGATTTTGGCTTAATTTCACAACCAGGAGCAGCCTCAGGATCCAGTGTTGCAATCTTTGCATGACTTGCGGTCGTGATCTCCACTAACTCACTGTTCAGGGATCCTTTCACATCTTGACCGGTTCCATTGTTTAACTTTTTGTCATCAACAGTTGTATTTCTATGCATGGATTTAAAGGGCAGTATATATCTTGTTTGTGAATGCAGATAGGAAGCAGCAGTAGCTGCTACTCTGTAAGCAACCGCTGGGTTTATAGGGAGCCCGCTTTTAGACTTAGCTTTGCTGCTAACATTGTTTTGCTTTAGCCCAGGTGAAGAAGTTGTTGAAGACTTGTCACTGATCATTGATTCCTTTGCCTTATTAGCAACTTCTGCCTTCTTTTCCAAAGATGATGTGATAAAATGTAGACCATGGTTCTTCAAGAGATCTCCTGGCTGCAGCGATGGAAATCACAAGAAAAATAAGTCTTTCACTGTGAATTCATTCATAAATATGAAAAGAACAACTTTCTTTAAAAGAACCACAAAAATATTTCGAAGGCTTACTAAATTGACAGGTCTCAAAAGAATATTGTGAAAAACAAAATGTACTATGACTTGACCTTACCTGATGCTCCGATAACCTATCCTGAACCAAAAATATGAAGGTAAGCAATGACCTTAGCTACCTAGGAGGGCTGAGAATATAGTCACCAGAATCAACTCGGCAAAAGACTCACCATGGCAAAGTAATGTCCCACTCTAACCAACAATCTTAATGAAGGTAAGTAATGACCTTAACCCAGCTAGCCAGAAGGTAAGGCCAAGAATATTGTCATCAGAATCAATTCAACAAAGACTCAGCATGGAAAAAGAGTCAAGAATTCAACTCAAACCAGCAAAAGCTGAGAAAGTTTGCAAGCGCTGCGGATGAGCTATAGTTAAAAAATAAGCAAAGGAGAGGGTGGAAATGAGCTCATTTGCACCAGTTCTGATCATATCTAGAGTAGGGTGCCAGGGTAACTCAAACTCACAATCCAGGAGTAGAACTAGTTGACTTGATCAACGAATTTAATACTCACCATTGACAAAGACAACATGACCGACTTTCTCGGTCATAGACTCCCCAGCCAATAGAAAACACTTATATGGCTAGCAGTGCACAAACTCCCCTAGACAACAAGTTGGTGGACGGTCCGTACCTCCCACTGACCCCTCCCCTAGACAAAGAATTAGTGGACAGTCCGTAACACTTATATGGCTAGCAGTGCACAAACTCCCCTAGACAACGAGTTGGTGGACGGTCCGTACCTCCCACTGACCCCTCCCCTAGACAAAGAGTTAGTGGACAGTCCGTACCAATGTTGCATTAATCGTCATCGGGGATAATATCGGCGCGGATGGTCCGTACCTCCCACTGACCCCTCCCCTAGACAAGGAGTTAGTGGACAGTCTGTACCAATGTTGCATTAATCGTCATCGGGATAATATCGGCGCGAGGAAAAAATCGGAAAAATCGTAATTATCAGGAAATAATTAGATATAATCGGGGAAAAATCGTTTGGTACAAAAATATTCATTTTTTTCATTTTTTTTCAATTTTTTTAATATCTAAACCATCTACAACATAAAATAAATACATTGACACATA
>APFE030209929.1:15169-34206 GCA_000404065.3 Pinus taeda
TTTAATATCATTTCTAGTGCTAAAATCACACATAACATTGAATCATGTCCTGAATAGTAAGTCCTGACTCCTAAGTCCCAACTCAGCCTCAAAATATCAACAAAAAATATAATAATATATCTCATCATGTCATAATGTTTATTGTATTGACATACACAATAAAATGAAGAAAATAACTAAAGTCTAATAAAATGAAGAAAATAACTAAAGTCTAATCCTATTGATTTCCTTTGGCACTGGAGTTTGCTATGCTCTAGACGCTGAAGAACTAGAAGTAGGAGCTATAGGAGGTAGACCACGTCCTCTACTGGTGGCAGGGGTAGCCCGGGCAGGTGGTGTCACTCGGAAACATTACAATCTCCCAATCCTAAGGAAACTGATAAGTCTGCTGGATTTTAAATGAAATCTAAAATTATACTTTCTCCATATGAAATCCAATGAGGCCGGAACCACTCTCAAACATCCCGAGTCATTTCATGGTAATGTTAAAAACTCCACCCACTGTTGAGTCTTGACCCAGCCAACAGGTTCGACTCACTGAGCCCCAGTTTGACAGACTGGTGAGTAGCAAAAATTTGTTTGGCTGGCAAGTTACACTCAAGTTTCAAGTAATACTTATCAGTCATGTTACTATGGCTAAGCCCTTATTAGTATGACTTTGCATGGCTTCCACTTTCGAGCCGTAGCAAACTTGGCTTCAGTAGCTAAAATCGGACAATACAAAAAATTCAGAGTTCCCAGAAATCCAAAACTGACTGAGTTTCTGATTGAGTTTTGATGATGTGAGTTAATTTAAAACTGCGCAAAATCCCTAAGGGCATTCATCTTGGATCATGGTAGAACTTTGCTCATGCCTGAAATTTCTGTTGGATTGTTATCAAATTGTGGATGGAAAGAGGGTTTTTTTTTCTACAATATTAACTCCCTTAGACTTTACCTTATTCTAAGCTAAACTTGTAGATTGGATAAGTTAGATTTGACCTTATTCTAACCTTGTGGAATGGGTGGCTTGGATTGAAAATGTGGGTGACTGGGAAGCACCTACTCGTTGAATGATAGGTTATCTATCACCTTATTAAACTCTTAAGACCTTTTAAATATGTTATCCTTCACCTTTTAGACTCTAGAGCTCAGCCTTGACGACCTAGGGGAAAGGCTATCTTAGTGTAATGTAGTTAGCTATTTTGATCAGTGTTGTTGCCTTTGTATTCATTATTGACGGAGATGATAATTACATCCCCTTTGTATCATAATATATATTCCAATTCGAGTACTTCAAACAATATGCAGATTAAGGAAAAAAATTATACCAACGAATATATAAAACATATACATAGATTTATAGAATGCAGACAATTGCAAAACATGAGGTGAAGGCTTGTGCCATGGAAAAATAACTGCTTTCGACCATCTTTTAACCTAAATATACAAAATTAGCAGGAGAAGAGAGACCAGTGCCTGAATTTTCTACCTAACAACGATGTCTATAATTTATTTTGGTATGATTTAAATCTCAAAGTTCAGAAACTCAGTTTCACAACCGTTAGCGTACATACCTTAATCTCTGGAATCGAATACGCCCGGTTACAGAGATATGAAAATCGGCCATAAAACCTAATATCGGACAGAGATACAGGATGCAAGAACCTGGAGAAAGAACTCCTATCGTGCTTCACTTCGATTCGAGGAACTTCTAACACAGGCGTGCTTAAAGCGTTGTCATCTGCATAACAACACCCACAAGAATTATTCGAAGATTCCAAGTCTTCGCAAGAAGATCCCTGTTTTTGCTTCTGTGAATCACATTGTTCTATAGCTGCCACAGAACTGGACTTCCTCCGATCTTTCCAAAATGATCTCAACTCTAGAATTCTCATAATCCAGTTTCCACGCTCGGAAGATGTGGTAGGCGAGCTGCCCTGTTTATTGTCTGCATCGGATGCTTCGGCCTCTTCTTTATTGTTTCCTTCTTCGACAGATTGATCACAATGCTCATTTGTATAATTTCTGTCCCTCTCAGAAGTGATGTTCTGTTCAGAGTCTCGATCGTCAGATTCTTTCAAAGAATACGCTGTAAATTCTCCAGAGGTTTGAATCTGAGGCCCCTCGATGAAATCCCCTTGACAATAACTGTCTCCTTCGTTTTTTTCTGTATTTTTTCTCAAGGACTGTGAAAGGTCTACATTCAAGGCCTCATTTAACAAAGAAATATTTAAATCTTCCGATTCTTTTTCAGAATGGCTTTCTTGGCCCCCTTGGACGAACCATAAAGGCGTCCTCGGAGAGGGAAAAGGCGGGCGCGAAGACGACAATGGCAGAGTAGAGACTGAAGACGGAGTTTCTGCAACAGAGCCGCTCCCATTAACATTTCCGTTGCGTGGAGATGCACCGACTTGACCGGTTCCGGTCGCATTGCTCTGTCGGGGTTTCAGGCTTGCCATTGAAATCGGCGAACGTCGGACAGCTGGCGTGCAGAACAAGGCCTCCATTGCCGCAACTTTTCTTTCAAGCCCGAAAGATGCAAACGACTAATGACCTGTTAGTGATTTATTATTCCCGTTATAAACCAAGTTTCTCGACATGAAAACCTCGATTTGCCACCGACTGGCAAATTTCTTAGCTTTTACGGACCTGAGAAGACAGCTGTCAAAGCCAGAGCATTTAAGCTGCCAACCAGCGTAATGAAATTTGAAATTTAATAAGGCTTCTAATTACGACAAAGAATGCTATTTACATTGAGCGGTCTTTCAGCTTTCTCCGTGAAACTTTTAAGGGTGAGCAAAAGAAAAAGGGACCTATGCAGACTAACTACTTTTTTTCCAAACACAGTATACAGAACTTGCAACAGAATGTGTAAAGGGGCAGAAACCAAAGCATCCAAAGAACTGCTATTTAAAGAACGTGCCAACATTGAACAAGCTTAGCTCTAACTTCGTCTGCAAAGCATTCGCATCTCTCCCTGATGCCGATCCACCAGTATGAAACTCTGAAGAACCTGCCTTAACTGAAAATCCGGAGCAAGATACTAGAATTTAAGCTTGACTAACAGCAGATCGTGTCCTGTAAGATCTAACACGTGGAGACTAAATTTATAGACACAACAATTCACCGTCCTGGCCACAAATGGAGCTCACACACGGCGGGAGATCAAATTTTCACCATCCGCAACCGCCGCAGGATTCGAACCGTGATACCTCGGGCCAAAAGGAACCTCAGTTTCCTTCTCCAAAGATGCTTATGTCCTGATCAACCCTGAATCCCCCAGACAAGTACGATATCAGATTTTGCAACGACGGATGTCGAATAAACCTCAGGCAAAACCCACCAATTGTCGAAACTTCTCAAACCTCTCGAAAATCTCAGAAAATGCAATCGCGGCTCGTGGGTCCGAGTTTCTAGAATTTCAAAACCACGAGTCGGGGGAAAAGGGGAAGTACGGTATCATGCCGTGATTTCTTCGATCCTGAGTCCTGCAACGCCGCCACTTGGGGAAACCTTGCAGAAATTTACAGGGCAATCAAGCTCACCGGTGTTAAATGGCCGGGTTGCCTCGCCCTGTCCGATCTCTGGGAAAACAACTGAAACCCGAACTTTATATCTCTGGAAGACCCGTTTGCCGGGGTCTTCAAAACGCTTACGAGGCCGCCACGTGGCACCGCGGCGGCTACTACAACGCTCTTTGCGTGGTCTGGTACGCGTCATGTTTGTGGTATATGGCCGCTCAACCTCCTCTTAAGTCTAATAAAAGCTTCCAACTATTAACAAAGGAGGCGGTTGATTAATTTAATAGAAGAATATACCTTTTACAACTCTAGGTTTAATTTTCAATAAAATATTGAGTTGTTTTGAGTGTGATTTTTTGGATTTTTTAGTTGGGAATTTTGGCGGAAAATTTTGAGGTGGAATTTTAATTTTT
Source organism: Pinus taeda (assembly GCA_000404065.3). Lineage (NCBI taxonomy): Eukaryota > Viridiplantae > Streptophyta > Pinopsida > Pinales > Pinaceae > Pinus > Pinus taeda. The sequence continues at coordinate 19,086 of APFE030209929.1, forward strand.
GTTATTCAATTTGATTTTTTGATTATATATATATGGATTCAGCCTTTGAAAACCCTTTATGCCACTTGGATTGCGTAAGAGTTACTCATGTGATTTTAATAAATTTTTGTTAAATTTTAAAGCAATTAGACCAGAAAAATTCACCAGGAAAAACTTCCAAAAAATCTCACTAAAAACAATTTAAAATATTAACACACTACTCATAATTTCTTTTTTGAGTTTGTTATAGTTTTGTTGATACATTGATCCAAAAAAACAAATAAAAAATTATGGCGAGGAAAAAAAAATATTAAAAAAAAAATAAAAAACACCAAATTTAAAAAAAATATATTAAAAAAACCAAAAAAAATTAAATTTTAAAATGGTAATTTATTTATTGTTATTATCGATCCCATACTTAACATCGAGTAAATTACAAGATTACTTGTCAAAAAGAAAGAAGTAAAAATGAATTAATTAATTAATTCCAACTTCCTTGCAACAACTTCGTGGAGGAAAGCAACACACATCATACACTTTTTCCTTTATGGGTGTCTCACTTTGGTTGAACTTTGGGGTTTTTCAAATTTGACCACGAAAACACATGGGCCAGGGCTTTTTCTCTATTTATTTAACCACTTTGAGCCCTTTGCATTTATACTTATGGTTGGCCATACCTGCACCTCCTTAAGTTTGTTGGAACAATTAATTCAATTTTTCAATAAATTCAATTTTATGTTTAGCCTTTCACATCCACTATTGAAATGAAGGGGTTTGAATAAATGCAACTATAGTGACAATGGGAGGTTATAAAAAGTATTTTTTTCCCAATTCCCAAAGGCAGTAAGTATCTCAATTTTGGTTTGGGTTATGTATATGTGAAATAATGAATGGTTTAAATGGATAGTTAGTGAAATAGATGGACATTTTGTTGTGCATGTGACATTTGGTGTTAGATACTTATCATTAAGTTTGATTCATCATTTTATATTCTTTTTCTTTGATGAAATTTGAGGAAAATCTTTAAGTAGTTAGAGCAAGCTTTCACATACATTATTGAAGGGGTTTGAATAAATGCAACTACAGTGACAATAGGAGGTTATAAGAAGTATTATCCCTTTCAATTCCTAAGGGCGGTATGTATCTCAATCTTGGTTGGGGTTATGTATATGTGAAATAATGAATGGTTTAAATGGATAGTTAGTGAAATAGATGGACATTTTGTTGTGCATGTGACATTTGGTATTAGATACTTATCATTAAGTTTGATTCATTATTTCATTTTCTCTTTCTTTAATGAAATTTGATGAAAATCTTTAAGTAGTTAAAGCAAGATGTATTATCTTATGGGGTGGTTAAAAAGTCATCTTCAAGCTCAGTTTAGAGTGGATTTCAAATATTTGTATTGATTTTGTGATAGTGTTGTTGGTGCTAAATTTTGGCCTTCTTAGGAATTCAATTCATTAAGGTTTTTGGTGATTTTGATATTTTTTGATGATCTAAAATGGATCATTATATAATTTTTCATCTATTTTGGTATTTTGCGGTCGAAAAATTCGAGTTATTAAGTTGTGGGACTTGTTTTAGGCGCATGTCTTGCTTCAATAATTTAGGGCCTCAAGACTTCTAGAGCTTGTTGAAAGCCTTAAACAACTGTTTTGGGGGTCCATACTTTGTGAACAAAATTCTCAACCTCTTAAATTTTCCAACAATGAAAAGATCACCTTAATCAAAGCTCATAAGAAGAAATTATGCCTCTTATGAGTTGATTTATCATATTGACCACCATGATATCGCATGGATGTCATGTTTGATCACGTTTTTCTTTTGTAGGTCAATAGAGAAACCTTATATTACTAGATAATCGTAGAGTACAAAAAAAGCAACTGCCCTACCAAATTGGAAACCAAATCAACTACAGTAAATAGTCTTGACCACACATTTAACCAGACATGCCATAAGTTTTTTTTCCCTCTGGTATACCTTATACAGATCTACAAAATTAATTTTGCTACCATTATTAACTATCAATTTATAGTTTAGTCTCGGTCTGTCTAACATTTTGTCTACATATTATGAAGCTACAGACCCAGTGAGCACACTATAACTACTATCTTTCCTAAACAGTCATACGACTAAACAAAACAAAAAAATGGATATAGTCATAATCATTTGACAGCAGACATTGGTCAACATTGGTGTTGCTTCTACCACACCTGTTTCAGCCGCAAGTGTTGCTCCCTTCGTTGGAGTTGTTTCCATTGCCACCCTCGCTCCTTGAGTCGCTTGTTGATGACCACCTGCTCCCGCAGTCTCCCTTGCACGATATTTCCTCAGATGGGTTGGATCTCCTTATTCTTTCCCCAACGAGATATCTAAGTTGTGGTTATATTTTAGGTAGATGGAGAACATCTTATTCTTGTCTCCAATCATGTTATCTTGCAATCGCTCTATATTCACGACCCTTTTAAGGGTCTCTTCTATAGCTCTTAATCTTTGTTCAATCGCCTTCAACTAGAGTTGGTTCTCCATTTTCCTCCTAATTCTATCCTCAGTCGCTTATGCCTGAAACTTCCCCACTAAGGTTTTGGCATGCCACGTCATCTCTAATGTTTTATGATACACCGTCATTTGCATTCGGGATTTTTCGGTGTCTATAATCCAGCTTATTTCTTCTTCAATTTGGCTAATCTGGGACAGCCCTTCGCAGATGCCTAACCTCATTCTCCCAGATTTCCATGGTTTATTTCCCTTTTTTTGGGACACTCGCTCAATATTGCAACCTCCCTCACCGCATCCTCCATCCTCATCCTCTTAGCAACCGATGAACCCTGAGCTTCCGCACGAGGCTTGCCCCTGTACCTACCACCAACATTGTGTCCCTTATCCACTATAGTCTTGGAAGCCTTAATTGTCAAAATAACATACTCCCACTCGCCATAACACCCCCTTCTATCTTTCACCCTTATCTCTATACAACCTACATGTTGTCTAGCCTCTTCATATAAAGGAAATAGCCAGAACATCTCATGTCGCCTCGTCCTTTGAGCGCCTTCCTCGTTTATTTTTAGTAACTTCAACATTCCAACAATGTTACAGTATAATCATGCGAGTTTGGGGGCATCTTCCTTCTTATTCACCCCTCCAATCGGTCTATGCAGAATAATTATTACCATGGTCCTATTCCAATATGCCTCCCCTCTGTGCTTCATACTTCTCTACTCCTCGTGCCACCCTTCCCAATTAAAGTAGGATTCCAACAGATGATTTTTTGAAGCCAAATTCCTTGTTGTCCTATCTTCATTTGTCACTTCTTCCTTATGTTGTGAACACGTACCCCTTCTCATCTCCCTAAGATTTGCTAGTTGTCTTACCATAATAAACATTAATTATTCATATCTCCAGGTGGATCTCTGACCTGATCCGAGCCCACCCCTTATCTGTCTCCCCGCCTTCCTGACGTGGACTAATCTCGCTCTGCCAATGTTCAACAATATTCCTTTAGTTGACCCTCCAACAGGTCCTCCCAAGCCACCTCAGTAATCGATCTAGCACTCTTTACCCCTGCATTTTCCACCCTATCCGCCAACACATTAGTCGAGTGACAAACCAAGGTGAACTCCATGCTTTTCATCCCCTCTATGTGTCTTTGTATTCGTTGAATTAACTGGGGAAGGTGCCAATTATTCGTGACTTTGCGCAGTTGTGCACCACATTGCAAATAACGTGCTACTTGGATAGTTAGTGCAGAATCCCCTTCGATTATCACATTCACCATTCCTTCCTAGCGTGACATTTCTAGCCCATGCTCCAGGGCCTGGAATTATGTTGCATTGTTTGAAGCTTGTCCCATATTGATGAAATATAGTCTTCGAATTTTACCTATCCAGTCCTGAATGATCCTTCCAGCCCCTGCCTAACCTAGGTTTTGTTTGGACGCATTGTTAAATTTCAGTTTAAGGAAACCTTCTAAGGGAGCCAGCCACACTACAGAGCCTACTTTCATATGGTTGTCTCTAGGTATGTGGTTTAGACTACTCAGGTAATCCATGTTAACAGAATTTAGAATTCCCACTTCCTGAGGGGAGGTTGTTCCTTTGAGGTTTGAATGTCTCTGCTAATAACTATCTCCTTAAGCTGACAATGAATTTCCTCCATTAGTTTGAAATTGGGAGCTTCTTATCACGGAATATGCGGCGGTTGTGCTCCTTCCAGACTGACGAGAGGATGAATCCTGAAATTAAATTCTAGGTCATATTCACCACTTCATTTTTAGGATACTGCAGTCACCATTTTTTTACCATTTCTTGTATGCTTTCCTTGTTTCGGTTAGTTTCCCTAATATGAGAGTCAACCACTCCCATAGGGATTCAATATAGCTATAAACATTCAGAAGGTGATCATGGCTTTCTTCTACATTCTCGCAAAGACAACACCAAGATTCACTTCTAATTCCTACTTTACTAAATTTTCCTAGGTCAGAACCTTCCTATGCAAAATCAACCACATAAAAAATTTAATTTTCGACCAGTCTGGAGCCAACCAGACTTTTCTCCATGATGGGTCATTGGATTCATTATATCCTGCTCTGAGGTATACCTTGGCTTCCTTAAGGTTGAACTCTCCCCCCTCTTTTTGTCCTCATCTAAGTTGGTCATGGTCATTGTTCACCAGGATTTGTCTTTTGCTCATTTCCTCTGTGATATTCTGGACTATCGAATCACTTTGGACTTGCTTATTGAAAGATGTTTAGGTTTCATCGTCTCCATTTTTTATTCTCCAATCATTATGCCCAAAATTGGTGGACTTCCATGTATCCATGATTTTCTGTGGTTAATTGGAGGGGTAGAAGTTCTTGTCTATTTAGTTTCTATTGTTGTTTCCAAGCATCCTCCCATAATAGGGCTTCCTTTCCATTCCTTATTTCCTAGAAGCAATGTTGTTGTATGATGTCTCTATTATTCCAAACCAAATTCCATGTAGCCGACCCCTGGATTGAACCTGATAGCCTAACCAGGTCTTTTGTTTGGAAATTAAGGGCATATTTTTCTTTCCACAATTTTGCCCATGGTGTCTCCCCTCTTTTTAACCATCTCCACCATAATTTGGCTCCATTTTCTCTGTTTGTTATCTCTGGATCTTGGAGCCCAAAGCCTTATGCATCTTTTGGTTTATAGACGATGTTCCAAGCCACCAGCGCCCATTTTCGTTTTTCCTCTGCCCCTCACCACAAGAAGTTTATTCAGACTTCCATAATTTTTTGGAGCACTCCCTTAGGTGCATGTAGGATGGATAACATGTAGCCTAGGATATCCTGAAGCACCTCCTTTACTAGGACTAGTCAAACCGCCAAGTTCAAGGCCCTCACCATCCATCATTTAACCATGTATTCAAGGTTAGAGATTACTTTCTCCTAATTGGATTTCTTCCAAGCTTGGATAGTTAAGGGGACCCCTAGGTACTTTGATGGGAGGGATTTCCTTTAGAACCCTAAAGTAGTTGTTAAGTTTCTCTCGATAGAATTGCGGGTGTTAAAGAAAAAAATCATGGACTTAGACTAGTTTAACTCCATATTTGAAGCAACCATGAAGGTGTCAAGGATGGCTTTGAATGGTCGAGCTTCCTTTATTGTAGGAATGCCATGAAGCATGGTATCGTCCACAAACTATTGCTGCATTGTCACATGATTGTCCTCATGCAGCTTAAGGCCCTTTATGTCTCCTTCTCTGTTGGCCGCTCCAATCATCCTATAGAAGCCTTCCACCATTAAGATAAATAGGAAGGCAGACAATGGGTCTCCTTGTCGAATTCCTCTACATGGAAAGAAAGGTTTTGTTGGGGCTTCATTAATTAGGATTGGAAAGTTGGGTGATGAGACCAATACCATAATCCATTTGATCTAGTGTTCATAAAAACCAAACGCTTCTAACACTGATTCCATATATTCCCAACTAATCTTATAATAAGCCTTAGAAAAATCTAGTTGCATGATCGTACCTTCCTTTGTATGGGTCTTCAGCAAATGTGTTATTTCATGCTCAAGAACATTATTCAGAATTTGTCTCCCCTCGACAAAACCTGACTATTCCTCCGAGATCAAACATGGAAGAATAGTTTTCATCTTGTTGGTTTCTACTTTGGATATGATCTTGTATAGAACATTACATAGGGCTATTGGACTGAACTTCTCTGGGGCGTTGGCCATTTCTTCCTTAGGAACAAGGGTTATAAAAGTCGAATTCAAGGCTTTGAGAATTATTGCTGACTCCTAAGAATCTGCCACCACCTCATAGATATCATGTTTAAATACTTCCCAACAGGCTTTGAAGAAATCAATAGTAAATCCATCTAGTACGGGGGATTTTCCATTAGCCATTTCATTCATAGCCATGGCCACTTCGTCCATGGAGACCAATTTTTTCCAATTCTTGTTGTGCTCTTTTGTGATCAACTTGGGGATATGCCTCACAATCCTTTGGATATTCTCTTGTATATCCACTTGGGTTTCTTCTGCTATTTTTTGGAAGTGTTGAACTAGGTGATTCCCAATATCCTAATGTGATTCGTAGGTTTTCCCCCTCTCATCCTTAATTCTAAGGTTTCGATTGGAATTCCTATGTTCTATCCTTGATTAATGAAAGAACTTAATGCTTCTCTCACCCTCCTTGAGCAACACTCGGGATTTCTGTCTCCATAGAATTTCCTCTGGTCTACATCTGTCCTCCCACTACTTCTGTAACTCCATCTCCTCTCCTTTGCTTTCCACTAAGTATCCTTCTGTGCTTAGCTTTCACTATAATGTTTCCATTTTCTGTTCCAATTCCTTTTTCACTTGGAAGATGTTCCCAAATTCTATATTATTCCATTATTTTAATTTTGACTTGATATGTTTTAAACTTTCCCTTAATGCGTACATTTTGGAGCCCCTGACTGGGATCTGTTCCCCCCACCATCTTTTGATATTCTCCATATAGGAAAGGTGGTCCAACGAAAATGCTTCAAATCTAAATTGCTTATTTTTGGGCGTACCTAACATCTCAATCATTAATATTACTGGTGATCCAAATTTAAATAGGAACACAAAAAATTATAGATATAACAATAAATACAAAGCTTCATTAGAAATAACACTTCATTTCATTAATATCAAATACTGAAATATGCTTACAAATAGAATGGAAATAAGACTAGCTCGAGCGATGGTAGCTTATCTCTAGGGATGTGGCGGCTACATGCCTCTGAATTGTGTTACAATGAGGCTCAAAGGCCTATTTATTATTTAGAAACAACGGAAAACCCTAAAAATCCAAAAAGCTAACCCTAGGAGATGAAGCGCCAAACTATGGGCCCCGTTTGGGTAAATTGGTACATCAACTTCATGGGGTCGTAACTTTGGCATATGATCTCTGTTTGACGCGCACAATACCTCGTTAGAAAGATTTATTTGGGGACTAAAACTTTTAAATTACCAACACCAATATACTACCCATGTTGGTCCTAATTTTCCCAAAAAAGTCGTTTAGGGCCTCAAAACGGCTTCAAATGTTCAGGACTTGAAAAACTGCCAAAAATAGTAAATTGTGCTACAAATAAGGAAACTGAAAAACTGAAAGAAACAATGGTGGGGGTCCAAGTGGAATAGCTGGGTGGCCACCAATATCCACCTAGATCATTCCTCCCCCCTTAGGAAGCAATGGTCCCCATTACGTTGAGTTCCTCCATGAGATGAGGAAACTTCTGCTAAACTTGGTCCCTGGTGGCCCACTTGCTCTGGTGAAGGAGTTGGTCTGCTTTGACAACTCAATATAGTTGGATCCTTTGCTTTCAGGTGTTCTTGATTCACGTGTCCATGATCTGGTCATTTGTGTCTTGTTCCATGCAATCTGGATTTAACTTTGTAGGTGTGAGTTGTTCTGCAATGTTTAATGTGTCTAGCAATGGTGGGAAGTATTGTCGAAGGCAATCCACATTGAACACTGGGTATAGCCCAAGGAATGGGGGAATACTGAGCTCAAATGCATTGTCTCCCACAACCTTGGTAATGGTGTAAGGACCATATCAGAGTGGTATGAGTTTCGATAGGCTCTAGTAAGGCGTTCCTTCTGCAAATGCAACCAGAGTTTGTTGCCCACCTGAAACTTATGTGGCACCCGATGTTTATCATGTCGCTTCTTGTACTTGGCATTTGATTTCTCCAGAATGTCATGGACCTACTGGAAGATATGTTGGATATGATCAATGAAGTTGTTTTCCTTATCGGCTTCAGACTGGACATAAGTCGGATCTGCCTGAGCAGCTGTAAATGGTATGGCCACATCAATGGGACATAGTGTTGGAATCCCAAGCCCACCTGAAAAGGGTTGTGTCTAGTCGAGCTATGGAGAGCCCAATTATAGTTGTGTTGGATATAGGGAGGCTCTCATCCCATGTGCGTGGATGCTTTGAGTTGTACATGCACAGAATGTGTACGATCATCCTGTTGACGACCTTTGTCTAACCATCAGTTTAGGGATGGAAAGCTATGGAATTAGTGAGCTTAGTGTCTAGCATCGACAAGAGACTGGACCAAAATGTACTAAGGAACTTGCTATCCTAATCTGAGATGATAGATTATGGGATACCAAAATGTACCCACACTTGTTCAAAGAAGATTTTAGCAGTAGCTTCTGTTGTGATATTCTTCTTGCAGGCCGCCATAATGGCCATCTTTGAGAATCTTTCTATGACCACAAAAACATAGTCGTTGCCATGCTTAGTAGAGGGAAGGCCCGACATGTAATCCATGGATATGGATTCCCAAGGTCGATTAGGGGTAGGCAGCGGAGTATAGAGCCATTGCTTCTTGATGGTCGATTTGGCAATGGCACAGGTAGTGCAGGATTTGATGTACTTCCTAGCATCCTGTCGAAGATTCTTCTAATATAAATACTTCTACAGTACTACCACCATTTTCTCGATCCTGAAATGCCTAGTGGTCGAACTGTAGTGCGCTTCCCAAATCATCTTGGCACACTTGCTTGAAGGAGCACAAAGGTGTCCCAGGTGGCATAACAGGGCATCCTGGAGGTGAAAATATGGAACTTGCTGACCCTCCAAGAGCGTCTTGTATGTGTGGCCAAATTCTGGGTCGCTTTTGTAGAGAAGTGCCTAATCAGAAGTCTTGTTCCCACAAGAGTTGAGCACAGTGATTAACGCCATGATCGGTGGTCAGATGAGGCAGTCTACAACATTATTGGTGCTACACTTCTTATAATTGATATTCACATGGAACTGTTGCAGGTATGTGTACCACTTATGATGGTGATCATTCTGCAACTTCCCTTGCATCTGTATGAACTGTAGGGGTCAGTGGTCTATGTGGATGACCGTTTCCTTCCCCAAAATGTAGTGCTTCCATTGTCAGCAAGCCTGCACAATGGAATACATTTCTTCGTCATAAGTGGGATACTTCTGGACTGTGTCTGAAAGTGTCTCATTGTGGTATGCCACTGGATGCCCCTGTTGAGTAAGGACTACCCCAATAGCATAGTCAGAGGCATTTGTCTCGATCTCAAATGGTTGTTGCAAGTCTGGTAATGTGAGCACTGGTGTAGAGAAAATGTGATGTTTCAACTTTGCGAATGCCTTCTGTTGAGATTCAGACCAAAAAAATAAAAATCTTTTGCTTCTCCCTTGGTGACTTGACTCAAGGGCCAAGTGATATGAGAGAATCCCAAGACGAAACTAGGGTAGAAATTGGCAAGACCCAGAAAGCTGCGAAGCTCTGTCAGAGTGGTTGGGGCTAGCCAATCCTGAATGACTTTGATCTTGGTTGGATCCACATGCACCTCCCCCGTTCATCAATAATGTATCCTAGATACTAAACTTGGGTCACGCCAAATGTGCATTTCTCCAAATTGGCACACGACTTGTGTTGCCGCATTGTTTGGAGAACCTGTCGGATGTGGTGGAGGTGCTCTTCCCAGCTCTAACTGAAGATCAAGATGTCATCCAAGTATACCACTACAAATGAGTTGGTGAATGGCCACAAGATGTCATCCATTAGCCTCATGAAGGTTACAGGAGCATTCGTCAACCCGAAAGGCATAACCAACCATTCGAAAAGGCCCTCCTTGGCTTTGAAGGCAGTCTTCCACACATCAGAGAGTTCGATTGGTACCTAGTGATATTCAAACTTCAAGTTGACCTTGTTGAAATATTTTCCCCCTTGAGTTGGTCCAGAAGGTCATCAATCCGTGGGATCATGTACCTATTCCGGACAGTGATCTTGTTCAGCGCCCGATAGTCAATACAAAGTCTCCAAGTCCCATCCTTCTTCTGTACCAACACGATTGGGCTCCCACAAGGTGGTGAACTCAGCCAAATGTGACCTTTCTACAACAGCTCCTGAATCTGCCTCTTGATTTCATCGTTCTCCATAATAGAACACCCATAGATTGGTCCATTGGGCAACAAAGCACCTGGGGTCAGATCGATGGAGTGCTTGACCTGACAGTGCAGAGGTACCCCTGTGGGGGAGGTGAAGATGTCCTCGTAGTCCTCCATGACCTTATCCATCTGTTTTTGTCATGCGGAGGGGCCCTATCTAGAGGTCGTGGCCGCCATCTTCTTCTTTCCATGAGTTTGTATCATCAAGGAAACAAATTTCCTAGTTTTGGAAATGAGCTTACTACATTGTTTTGCAGTAACCAAAGAGATGGTGGTAAGCAGTGCTACCTCCGGTATCCTGTACAACTTATTTCCCAAAGTAACAATAACAGTGCGAGGCCTTACTTCATACACATCATGTCGCTTTCACAAGTATGGTTGGCCTAATAATACATCAAAAACATCAAGGGGAGCAACGTCACATAATACCTCATCCGTGAAGGGCTTGATGTTGTATGGAAGGCAACATTGTTGGCTAACGCAAAGATCCTATCCTTGGTGAAGCCACCCGATGGTGTACGGTTGTGGGTGTGTTGTGGTCAGTAAGCCCAATCGCTTCACGACCTCTGCCGAAATGAGGTTCTTTTGGCTCCCACTGTTGACAATGAATTGTAGTGGGGAACCCCTCGTTCCGCTTCAATTTTACCTACTACAGTACTGGCGTGAATATGATCTCCACCGGACATACGCAATGCTTTAGCCAGTACCCGAAAATGCATACCATGATTTCTTTGTCTATCAATAACTGCATGCATCACGCGGTGAATGTGAAGAAGTAGGTCGTGCATCTGAGAGTGGAAGAGGTGCTACTCCTCCTCTAGATCTTTGGGTTCTTCGTTCTGGATCTTCATGGTGGAAACAGTGGAGTTGGGCTCTGCATCGATAATTTGCTTCCCTTTGTCATCCCCTTGTCAGGTTCTGACTTAGAGTTAGAACATGCATCTGATTTCGAAGCCTTCAGCTCGACCACGAGTGACCGCTTGGCCCGAAACTCACTTGTGTTGTAAGTGGAGCTCTTATGGAACTCACACCACTTTCCCGTGTCCTTCTTTGGCTTCACGGTGTTGTTTATTTCTTGCAGCTTTGGCAGGTTGTCCTGGGCCGCCCTGCCTTGGCTTTGTCCTTTGTTCTGCAGTTTGGGGGCACCTTTCCCTTGCTTCAGATTTTCATATCCAAAGTCTCGCTTCTTCTGTTTAAAATTTTGCTCGATCTTGACGGTGTATCGGCATGCCGTGCCGAGAGAGGAGATGTCTAGGAACTCCATATCATCCTATATGTACTTGTGTAGGTAGTCGCGGTAGTTAGTACCAAATGTTTCTCAGAATCCTTGATACCCAACTTTATGCGAATGGTATGAAAAACATTGGTAAACTCTGACACATCTTGGTCCCTTCCCTGCCGCAACATTGTCCACTTTATGTATTTATCCTCATAGATCTCTATAGGGTAGTACTGCTCCTTGATGTCATCTTGGAACGAATTCCAATTGGGTGCAGCCGAAAACTGTGAGGTCGTACTTTCATCCTTCTACTCGCATTAGGTTTCCCACCAGTCCTTGACATGGGGGGCGGCTTTGAGAAGAGAAAAAGTAATCTTTTCTCAGCTGGAAAAATCATGAACAGAAAAATATCCTTCTAGCATATTTAACCATTTATCTACAGTGTTTGCATCTATTTGGCCCTCAAATATGCGAATGTCAAAGTTTACTTGTACCTTAAAAAGAGTGGAGCCTCCAGAGTGGCTGCTAGATGTGGATGCGTCATCGGTGGGAAGCCATTGAAGGATCTGGGAAAAGTTATCCATCATCGCGTTCCTTTGTTTCTTGAGGGCCTCCTTGAGCAATATTTTGATAGGATCTCATGCCCCCTCGTCTTTCCTTTCTTCCCCCTTGGGCGATCGTTTGGGTTTGTGAGGCTGATCTTGCAAAGATTCAACCAGACTGATCCCTAACTCCTTATATCCCGACCTTGTTGGGGACATGCAAAGAAAAATAGAGAAAGAGCGGACCGCTCTAATAACACTGATCTAGATTTAAACAAGAATGCAAAAAATTACAGATATAACCATAAATACAAAGCTTTAGTAGAAATAACACTTCATTTCATTAATATCAAATACTGAAATATGCTTACAAACAGAATGGAAATAAGGCTAGCTCGGGCGATGAGTGGCGGCTACATGCCTCTAAACTATGTTACAATGAGGCTCAAACGCTTATTTATTATTCAGAAACAATAGAAAACCCTAAACATCCAAAAACCTAACCCTAGGAGATGAAGCGCCAAACTATGGGCCCCGTTTGGGTAAATTGGTACATCAACTTCATGGGTTGTAACTTTGGCAAACGATCTTTGTTTGACGTGCACAATACCTTGTTAGAAATATCTATCCGAGGACTACAAATTTTAAATGACCAACATTAGTCTAAGACCCATGTTGGTCCCGATTTTCCCAAGAAAAAGTCATTTAGGGCCTCAAAACGGTTGCAGAAGTTCAGGACCCGAAAAAATGCCAAAAATAGTAAATTGTGCTACAAATAAAGAAAATGAAAAACTAAAAGAAACAATGGCGTGGGTCCAAGTGGAATAGGCGGGTGGACACCAATATCCACATGGATCAACTGGTCAGTGGTATGACCCTCCACAGGGAATGATATTTTCTATCGCATCTACTCCTCTCATCAGTAAATCGTCCGAAATTAAAAGCTTGACAAGTTTGGATGCAAATTGAGGCTACCCTCCTCACTTGTTACTCCATGTGAAGCAACCATTAGCATTTTCGATATCAATGAGGTTGTCCACCTCTACAAATTCCTTGAATTCTTCAACATCTCAGTCTACTCATCTTTGGCCCCTTGTTTTTTTCGATAGAGCGGTTCTCATATTTAAGTCTCATCCCATAACCCAAGGGATATGCCCTTTCCTAATTTTTATCTTCCCCATATCTTGAAGGAGTTTGATCTTCTCTTCTATTCTTTGTAGCCATAAACATTTGTAACCACCATTGTGCTTGGAATCCCTATAACCTGCATTTCTACTTATAACTATGACCTTGTTTCTTTTGAATCAAGTAAGAACAAAGATTGGGGGTTCTAGCCAATAGTCAACCCCCCTGCAAAGCCCTTTTATTCAACCTCCACTATTTCATACCTTCTCCCTAATTTCCTACTTAATTCCTTGATTTTCTCAGCAGATCACTTTGACTCTTGCAAGAAAATATGATTTGGTTGTTCCATTTTAATCCTCTTCTTAAGTAGACATTGTTTCCTAAGGCTGCTAATGCCTCTTATATACCATGTTAAAATTTTCATGATTTAACTGTTGTTAAGGGTGGGAGAGCTTAATGCTCTCATCTTACCTGAATTTATTAGCATGGCTCCCAGCTTCTTGAGGGTGATGTTCTTCAACTTCCTTCCCCTTTTTTTGACTATGTCGTGGCACCAAAATTGTCTGAGATCCCATTTCTTTTACTCCAAAGTCAACTATTTCTAGATGTGATCTTTTATGGCCCATTATTTTCGTCTCTTCTCTCATCATGTAAAGATACTAGATTCTATCCATTTGATGCATAGGGATAGATTCCAATCCCTGTTTTCTTGCTTGCTCCATCATATGTTGGAGGTTGATACTCTCCCGTTCTATTATTTCCAATAGTTTTGGGTCCTCGGTTCCTACCTCGCTTGGGGTCATTTCCACATCTCCCTCAAAATCCTTTGATATATCTGGGATGTCCCCCTGCTATCCATTCTCTTTAGTCGGCTGCAACATTTCTTCTTTTTTCCTTTAGCCCTTTCCCCATTTTCGTCTTCCTCAACCCCCTAACCCTCTAGGTTTTATTTGGATATGATTTCAAAGTTGTTTCTCTAAGATTTTCCCTCCCTGATTTCTTTGTTTTTGTCTTCTACTATCTGTTGAGGTCGGTAAATCCCCTCTGCGGACAGAGGCGATCCCACTAGCCCGACAGGGGTCTAGCAACAATCATACACGCTGCATGCAAGTTCCTAATTGCATAATTTAAAGGTTGGTCAGAAAGACCTACCTGGAATCCAACGCTATTTGTTGTGGAAGAAACGTCGCTCCTGTCCTTTAGCTTTGGCCAGTCACTATCCTTACGTTCCACGCATGGACACCTGCACAAACAAAGAACAATCCAAAACAAGCGTAAAATCCAATATTATACAATTATATATCAGTCAAGCAGGATATAACTCAAATATTATCAGAAAAATACGTGAGTGGAACCATAATAACAGTCGTTCATTATTCAATAGAAGAAGAGAAGAATTACAACCAATAAAGGCTTGACGCTGCAAATATCCTCCAACTGGGTCAACAGTGAAACATGCCTTGCAAAGTCACTTCCTCTCTCAACATTCCAGCAGCATAACTTCTCTCTCAGCTCTTACTATCAATCTAGCATAATCTCAGCTTACTTTAGCTCTTGTACAAAACTCAAAACTTCAACACTAGTTGGTTCAATGCAGGGTGACAGTTATTTATAGATGGAAGAGGTGGAAGTATTCATCGTATTCGGACACCTACTGAAGATTTGGTATTGTCCCAGAATAGCCTTTGGACTGAGTTGTCATGGATGAAAAAGACAAGACTCGATCATATCCATGGGATTTTTCCCCAGAGAACTGCATGAGTAATGGAGGAAAAAACACTTCAGTGCGCGTTGGCCAAAAATCATGACTAATTTTGTGTGGCGCGGG
>APFE030209929.1:50513-81616 GCA_000404065.3 Pinus taeda
TTCTATCTCGTTCACACGACCAACCAAAGTACGAGTCTAACCATGTGAATCAATGAGTTGAGGTCGAACATGGTAGACACCATTTGATTATCGGTCGATTATGTAAGTCGTTAACAAAAACGAGAGAAACAGCTAATGATGTTAATGGCTCTCAAGGTACTCAAGTACAATCAGTACGGTGTGAATAAATGAGTTGATGTTAAACACCACACAGAACCTTCCGGTTGAAGGCCAATGATGTAAGCCTGTCACTGATAGCAAGGACACCTGCCATTGATGTATGCAAGGACCAAGGTGCTGATGGGTGTTTCTAAGTCAACTTCTTGGATAATGTGCTGAGGTCGACATGAAGTGACTCGTCGCAGGAGGGCCTTGATGTATCCCCCATTAACAACACGAAATGGGTATGATGATTGAGACAAAATTATTCTGATATGGAACTGGATCAGGAAAGGAAAACATGGAATGAAGGCTTAAGAGCATTGTAATGGATATAAGTTGAATGACTTCTCTTGAACACTCTAGCGACACTAAAATGGAGTTGGTAGCATTGACCCAAAACTGAAATGGGGGTTCTCTAAAGGTATGATGAACTGAAAGACAAGAAGATTACTCAACCTAACAACCATAAAGATGAAGTGGAAGAGTGGTGTGTCCAAGAGTGACTCACTTCCATTAACAAATGGAGTACCATGTTTTTCCAATTTCCCCAACCATACTAGTTAGTACCTCTTTATTTTTTAACAAGCTTGAGGAGGATAACATATGCTTGATCTATAAGTCCATCCTTAAGATGAATCCCTCAGATTATATTTAATGAACCATGAGAAGTAGTGGTTTGTTCTTGTCATGTTTTCCATGTCCATGATTGTTTGATGTTTTAATGAGTCCAACGAAGGTAAAAATCAACTTCTTTTTCATATTTAGAGAGTTTGAAAAAGAGGTGAAAAAGAAAATTCCAAATGTTCCTTTTCATAGGTAGTCTCTTAGGTACGAAAAGGTAGAAAAAAATACCCAAGAGAACCTCTTAACATGTTAGACTAATGTATTAATTTTTCATAGTTAGTCTATCTCAGTCTGGAAAAGGGTTAAACTTTTAATGGGTAGACGTCTTTTCATTTACTTTTACAAGTTCGAAAAGGCAAGTGCTCAGAAATCTTTTCATGCTTTGGGAGTTTGAAAAGAGTTGAAAGAGGAATCTAAGGGGTTATTTTCTGTAGGTTTAAAGAGCCCAAAAAAGAGATAAAGGTGTACTCTTCGGTCAAAATAACCTGTTTAAAGCACAACAAAATCCGTTAACAGTTGTCGACTTGCTCAGAACAACACAGAAAGGATTAAACATACATGTGTCATAGTAAAAATGAATCATGAATAGGTCAAACATTAAATATGAATAAAATAATGAAAAATATGACCATATATACTCAAAAATGACTGTTCATCTTTACCATTTCTCATTTACCTTCAACAGTGAGAGTTATGAGTACTTTTTCCCTCGATATCCTGCAGCTGATTGCGGCCAATCCAGTGGACGATTTCGAGTATCGTCGCTTCTAAGCGAGAGCTAAAATTCTTCTCTTTCTTTTAGTGGTTCCATTTTATGATTTCAAGCAAAAATTCTAAGTTTTTGAGGGCCATGCGGTTCCAAAATTTCACCATAGGACCAACACAGGCCTAAAGGGTCAAAAGGTGCATTGCACCTAAGTTTTCATGCACTACAGGCAGGGGTGCAATGCTCTGGTTTGTTCTTCTGGGGTGTGTTGAGTGCAAATCTAAAGCTTGTTCATCATCTTTTCGTCAAAATTTGTCAAGTTTTTTGCATGAAAAGGATCCTAATGAATCTCTTGTTGATGTTTCAGGGGTCATCAGCACAAACTGGCTTTCATATGGAGATAAATAGACCAGAACAATATTTAACTGTAGCAAATGATCCTACTATCATCCAAGCATTAAAGAACCATGGATTACTAAAATTCTTCTAAATTCCTGCTATGAGGCAACAAATGGAGTTGTTGAAATACCTTGTTCATTTATGGGATGTTCAGGCACAAGAGTTTCAGTTTAGGGAACATCTGCTCGAGATAAATGTAGAGGATATCTACTTTCTGACAGAACTGTCCATGAGAGGTGCCCCCATATCTCTCCTAGGTGTGAGAAGTGGTGGGGAGATAGTGAAAGATTAAATCACCACCTATTGTATACCTCGAGAACAACCAACAAAGGATGGAAAGATCAATATAAAACATGTGACCCAATTACCTTTGAGAATGATCCCATTCATTATCATAAGATTGGAAGGTAGCTCCACATTGCATGTGGCAAGCAGATCATACATGGAATATGGGTTGGAGTGCCTAGAGCCAACACTCTTCAAATGGAGTGGGGGGATTCTGGCCAATATACAAGAACAACTTTCTAAATAAAAAGAGGGAAAACTAAATAACTTTGGATATGTTGCAATCTTAGTTTATTTTGCACTAGAATGTGTTCCATTGCTTTAGCCCCAACATATCACACTCGAGCTCATCAATCTGAGGGTGCCACAGATGAGAAGGTGGACAGATCATATATCCTGACATGTAGGACCATCAACGATAAGCTTCTCACCATCCTTCTTTGAATGGTTGCACATATAGTTTATTATGATCAACAACTATCCTTATGCATGCATGGATTTCCATGATGACCATGAGCTTATGATTCCTGAGAGTGAGGAATGGGGTGCTTCAAGTAAGAAATTTCAACCTTCTAAGTTTTGAAAGTTTTACCCAAAAAAAAAATTATATATATATTTTTATGTTTTGAGACTAAACTATTGATGTTTCATGCAGATGTGGGACCAATTCGACCTATTGGTGTTTCATATCTCTGTCGTGCAAAGGAATGAAAATAGGAGGAGGCAGTAGAACCAACACGAGTCACTTCAGTAGGACGAGATATGCTATGAGATCTTGATGTAGCAGAGGTCCTATCAAAGGTAGAGAGTCGCATGGAAGGGGTGACACACGAAATTGATGAGACCGCGGTCGACCAAATTCCATTGTGACTTTAGTCATACACCATAGTAGTTCATAGTCGTATCGGTCGACTACTGCACAAGATGGCTCATGCAGTGTCATTCTATTATGAGCAACTTTGACTCATCTACTTAGATCTTTGCATGTAGTTTTTTATATGGGCGACGTATGCCATATGCGTCTTAGGCACAAACTTTTGTAAAACAAAACTTCTTACTCTCTCTCTCTCTCTCTCTCTCTCTCTCTCTCTCTCTATATATATATATATATATATAGTGTTTTTGGTTTCTATTGTATTTTCAATATGATGTGATGAGAATTGAAAATTAATTACATTCGTTGCAAATGTCTATCTAAAACATGATTAGCTAGGGCATTTGTCAATGTATTTATATTTCTATAAATGTGTTCATATTGTATGAAATCGAAATTTCTTTCTAAAAGGAGAACTCTTAAACCATGTGTAATATGGTGGGACTTCTAACTTAATAGACACTAGCAAGTTGTAGTACTACGAGTTGCGAGTCAAATTTGAAGACTAAATGATGGATACCATGTGCAATAGCATCAGACAATAGCTTAACCACTGCATTATACTCAGCGATGTTGTTGGTGGAGTGACCAATACAAATCCCTTCTAGACTCACTAACTCACCATTCAGAGCAAATGTAACCCATCCCGCGGAAGATAATTTTCGAGTACTACAACTTGCACCATCAGCATAACCAATGAAAGTTCAAGAGATACTGACATCTGCAAAACAAATGTAAAAAGGAATCAATGGAAACTATGTAAAACTCTAAAAAGACACACTATAAACACACTCAACACACCTATAGACAATATTTACATAGTGAAAACTACACTTGATATCAAGCATAGTATTTTTTTGGTTAAACCCATTTCTAGGCTGCACCAAGGGAATTCCATAAAATATACTAACTCATAGGCCCCTTTTGCAACGACTCACTTGAAAATGTATGGACCTAACCACATGGGTTGAAACTTCCCTGAACCTAACTTACCATAATCCTGGTCATATAGAAGAACAAGGACTCCTTCTGAGAAGACAGGAGGATTGCCACTCTTGCCATATTATGCCTTGATGCGTCTTTAATGAGCTTCATTATCTATAGCAACATTTTGTCGGGTTTCATCTAAACGATTCAAATGTAAAAGACACTCCTCTTCTATAGAAGTGGCAAGAAGGAGTTCAAAATCTAGTTTCAGTGATCGAATTTCGCATTCAATTGGGAGGATGACTTCCATACGATACACCAACTGAAAGGGTGTGAAGCCGGTAGCAGTCCTGACCGAAGTTCGGCATGCCCGCAAAGAAACATAAAGAAGAAAATGCGAATTTGATTTGTGGACCCCTACCATCCATTGAAGCATCATATTAAGAACTTTGTTGATGGCCTCAACCTGTCCATTCCTGAGGATAGTAGGGAGTGGAACATTCATGGGAAAGCCCCAACTTAGCAGTTAGTTCGGTCATCATATGATTTTGGAAATGTTTTTCGTGATCCATAACTATTGCTTATGGAACACCAAACCATGCAATGATGTGGTTGAAAAAGAAGTATGCAGTCGTTTCGCTAGTGTTGTTTAATGTAGGTATCGCTTCGACCCATTTAGTAAAGTAGTCAACAACGATAATAATATAACCATTCCCCTCGGTCGAGTGAGGGTTACATGTCATAAAGTCGATACCCCATTTCGTAAAGGGACCAACAACAATAATGAGATGAAATGGAGTGGGTGGAGCACGAGCCTTACGATCAGATATCTGTCATGCATGACACTTCTGGACAGAGAGGATGTAGTCTTGAAAAATGGTAGGCCAGAAGTAACTAGCACATAAAATTTTCTGGGCGGTATCACAACTAGATAAATGTCTGCCACATGCCCTCGAGTGGCATTCATTTAGGACTTTCTTAGCATCTTTAAGTGTGATAAAACTGCATAAAATTGTATCGATACCATGACGATAAAGGGTGTCATTGATAATGATGTAATTCAGGCTTGGTAAAAAATACATCGCTGCTCTGAGTGAGAGGTATTAGATTGGAAAGTCCAGGTTTGGAGATAAATCAGGAAATCTCCAAACCACGGGTCGGATGACGAGGTCAGAAACAATGACTTGTCGGGAATAGAATCTTCAGATGTAGATTTTGAATTAGGGGAAGGGAGATCACACATTAGTTCCCCAAAAAATATGGATTTCTTCAACTTCTATTTGATGAATTCCAAGTCAAATTCTTGTAAAATGACAATCCATTTCGAGTACTTGCCCCCCAACAATTGACGTGACAAAATGTATGTCATAGGGTTCCAATCTGGAACGACCATAGTTTTCTGAAGTAAGATGTAATTGTGAAATATTTGGACGGCTTGAACTATTGCCAAAGCCAACTTTTCTACGTGGGACTATTGAATCTCGGTATCATTAAGATTTTGACTCAGATAATAAATGGGATGTTCAGTCCCTAAATCATCTTCTTGGACCAATACCATTGCTATAGTAGAAATGGAAGCAACAAGATATAGGAGGTAATCGTGCCGATAGTCAGGGGGATATAGAAAAGATGCCCAAATTAGTACATCTTTCAGAGCATCAAACACTTTCTGAGCCGCCTCATCCCAATGGAAGGTAATCCGTTTTTTCAGCAAGCGAGTAAATCTTTTGTTTAATTTAGCGTAATTAGGGATGAATATTCGTAGGAAGTTAACTTTCCCTTGAAGTCATTGAAGTTGAACAAGTGAAGAAGGTTTAGGAAAATCAACAATTGCCTATACTGTCAATGGATCGATATGAATTCCTTATTTTGATATAATGAAACCTAGGAGTCAACCAGAACTGACACAAAACACACATTTGTGTGGGTTAAGTCGAATATTATAATGTTTATAATGAAGGAAAATAACCTGAAGGTGCATTGGGTGATTAATATGATGCTTGGAGTGAGCAAGGAGCTCATCCAAATATGGTTGAATGATGTGTTTGATATCATGAAAAGCGTAATCCATGACACGTTGAAATGTGGCCCCATCATTATTTACATAGACCAAGAGTTTCCTATAGGAGAAAGTTCCCTAGGAACAAATAAAATTAGTTTTAAGTTGGTTCGTCAAGAGAATGTTGATTTGATTATAGCCTAAAAATCCATCCATAAATGAATACATTTCGCAGCTAACACAGTTGTCAATAGTCTAGTCAATAAATAGGGTGGGATAATTGTCCTTCGGACATGCACGATTCACATCCCGATAATCGACGCACACTCAAATGGTGCCCTGTTTCTTCATGACATGAACTACATTCAACACCCAATCAGTTAAAGGAATGTGGTATATGAAACCAACACGAGGAAACTTTTAAAATTCAACCTTAATACTAGTAGCATTCTTGGGATGGACCAGATAGAGGCACTACTAGACTGGTTTGGCATCAGGATACATTTTAATTTCATGTACAACTATATTTGGGTCGATACCTAACATCTCCTCGTAGGTCTAGGAAAAGACATCTCGGAACTCATGGAAAATGGCTTGATAAGTCTTGATCTCAAATGGAGAACAATATGCTCCAATGTGTATATTTTTGACAACACTTGACTTAATGGAAATATCAAGAGGTATTGTCTCTTCGATATTCGACAGATTCTTTTTCGAATTGACCTCATGAATAGACACAAAATTCGTAAAAAGTTCAACAAAATTGGGCACATATATGTTACTGAGACTATCCTCAATGGAATCAGGTAAGGAGGAATGATGGTGATGTTCGTCCCACGACGCATCATCCGACATCATGATTTCCATGATGCTTTTATCTGTTAGGAATACATGCGAGAAAGGATTGGAAGAAGTACCATAATCCAATGATATGTCTACCCAATTAAGTGAATCAAAGGAAGAAACCACACAAGAAGAATAAATGGATTTATAATCTAGTTGAATGGGGCTTAACGACATTTGGTCACCTAAACTTTAGATGTCAGTTTCATCTGGTACAATTCATGAATCATCCAGGATAGTAGAAGACTATATCATGTTGATATAGACTACCAAAGGTAAGATGTCGGGGAGGAGAGGAGGAGGGAGTAAAAAGGTTCCCATAAGTAAAGAATCCTTCAACAATCCAACTCCGACATGCTGGTATGAATGTAGAGTCCCTACAAGAGAGACACTTCTAGTAACCTGTGAATCAGAGGCGAAAAAGGTGAATTAGTCTATGGCTACAATCTTGCCTTTATGAGGAAAGGAGATCATATGAAAGTAAGTCGATATGACAACAACCATGGCATAAACCCACGTACGTCCCAATAGAAGATTGTAGTTGAGAGGTCCATCAATAAATTTGACTTCTATGGACACAATTTCCCCCCTAATTCAACTTGTAGGGAGTCCAAAATCTCGCAAGGCTTCTATGTTCTCCCGTCAAAGGCTTTCAATGTAGTAGGAAACTGACTCAATTGAGGAGAACCAATCACCTTCCAGCAAGACATGGACATAATACAAGTCGAGGCTCCCTCATCCATGATAGAATGATGAATATTCTTACCAATACGATGACTTGGATTATAAACGTTAATTGAGCTGGAAGCAAAAGGGTATAGTTTTCATGAGAGAAAACAACAAGGTTGGGATCCTATGGATCCGCACATCCGGTTGCTAAAAGTAAATCCTTCTTTTGGGTAGGGAACTTCTGCAATACCTTAAGAGTCGACATAGTCGATAAAGACTAAGCCAAGTCTTCAACTACATTATAATTCTGAATGGCTCTTACATGAGGGTTGAAATCTGAATTATGAATAACGCCCTTTGGAGGTTTACTATTCAATTCAATAGGAATTGACGACGGAGTTGGATCTAACGAGGATGGTGCCGAACTGGCAAGTCAATCAATAGCCTGACCATTCGGTGGACTCACATTACCATAATCCTTATTTCGAGTGGCTACCAAAACATCAGATCTCAGCTTTGAATAGGAAAGCATCAAAACCCTTGTTAGAGGAAGACGGGTCCCGAGAAACCATATGAGTCTCTTGATTAGGAAATGGGTCGGTCAACACTACAAGAGAAGTGGAGGACTTAAGGAAATGATTCAATTCAACACAATGAGGACAATCATGTGTAAAGTGTTCCTCATTGCAAATTAAGAAAGGATATCAAGGCTTCCGTTTCTCATTAGAAGACTGATTTGTTTGTTTATCTTGCAGAGATGGATCTTTATTTTTCTTACCTATTCCTTTCTTCTTGCTTGCAAGTTGTTGTTGAGACTTGCCTTTGTCAGATGAAATGCCATTTATCTCAGAAGCATAACCTGCAGGAGGATGGGATTGAGGGTTTTGAGTAGATTCGGGTGGAGGAATACCAGATGGTTTACTCGCTGTCTGCAAGCTGGTAGAACAATAATGCCATCAACAACATGATATTCTTTACCAAGAGGAGGAGGAACAATATTTGAAGGTCTCAGAGCGTTCGATGTCTTATCATAGAGCATGCCAGATTGGGTATAAACCAAATCCAAATATTGCACATGAGAAATTACTTGTTCTTCATTCACGACTCCACCTTTGGCCACATATTTTGTTATGGGTGCCAACAAAGATTTGGTAAACCATTTCGCAAGCAATTGATTAGGAACATAAGTTTTGACCAACCAGTGATGATGCCTCCACTCGTGAATGTGATTTGAAATGTGAGTGGAACCAGATTGTTTGAAGTTGGTTAAAAATTCTGTTCCAATTTTGCATCTGATGGGAAACTGGAAATGCGTGAGGAAGGTTGTGTCTAAGGTGTTGAAATCATGGAATTAAGCTCTGGGTAACTAGATATACCATTTAGCAGCGGTACCTATAAGCGTTCTTTGGAAATTACGAAGCTGAATAGAATAATCATTAAGGGAGTTTGATGAAAACCATAGATGATACGTCATGATATGTGTCGATGTGTCTTTTCTTGGATTCCCATTGAATTTAGGGATATCAGAAGGAAATTTAGTAGGAATAATTAACCACCAAGGCAAATGAAAAATGGTGTTGTTGGTGATCCGAGT
This sequence comes from Pinus taeda, assembly GCA_000404065.3. NCBI lineage: Eukaryota > Viridiplantae > Streptophyta > Pinopsida > Pinales > Pinaceae > Pinus > Pinus taeda. The sequence continues at coordinate 59,596 of APFE030209929.1, forward strand.
CAAGTCCGGAAACTCAAGAGTGGCTGCAAAAGGAAACTGTCGATTAAAGTCCGGCGGAGGATGACTTGGATATGAAGGAATAGTCTGGGAAACAAACACTCACTTTCATGGATAAGGATGGTTCTGGTAATAAGGAACCTGGGTACTGAAATAATGAGGATCTTGATAGCCAGAATATAAGTGACCTTTTCTACCAGCCCCAGGGCAACCATGAATTTTATGACCTTGAAAAGGCACCTAAGGAATACCCTAATAAGGTCTATATTGTTGCCCAATGGGAGTTTTCATTGTCCCATAGTAAAGAGGGCTCGATTGAGACTGTGTCATGCCATACATAGTCTGTCCTACTTGAATTTGAGGAATACCTTGTGGAAGCGATTGAGATTGCAAAGGAACTTGTAAAGGCTGAGTAAGTGGGACCTGATAGGTACCAGATATTGAAGGAACGAGTTGAGATGCAATCATGGCTTGTACAAGTTGAGTTACATGAATTTGATCTTGTTGAGGTATAGATTGAGAAATAGGAACTTGAGATGAAGATGACACAGGTTGGGAAACAAATAATGAACACAACATCGAACCAGGTTGAACGAGAAAAGTAGGATGCTAGACAATAGTAGCCATCCGAGTATAAGGAGGACCATAATAAGGCTAGTTACCAATTTTAGGTATATGAAGAAAAGGTTTCCCCCCTACCAAAGGAGGAGGGGATGATGGAGGCAACTTCCCCCAATGCAGAGGGTACCCAACATAAGGATAGTTGGTTGTTGAAGAGGACCTTGCCCACTAACATAAGGGCCAGCTTGCTATTCAACTGTCAGTGTAGGAGGAGGAGAAGGAGCATGCTGAGAAACACTCATAAGAGCAACGCTAGATGGAATTCCCAAAGTGGAAGACATGGGGGATGTCCATAAACTAGAAGATGCACCAAAGAAGGTACCATATAAGGACTGATAACCTGGTTGGACGGACGAGCCACCATACAAATGTGCCTCTGATGATGTCAAAAACATAAATGTGGAAGCAACATTTGGTGTCTCAACCATAATGGTAGATGTAGGTTGAGAAGCCATATCGGTTCTAGTCATGGTCAATAATCCCAATGTAGATTGTCGCGTGAAATTCGCGGGTGAGTCAAAAGAACCAGAGAAAGGAGTTTGTAGAGGAGGTGGAGGAGGAAGAAGAGGATGGGTTGGATAAAGGAAAAGTACCTCCAAATGAGTAGAAGGACGAGGCTCTTCTTGCGGGATCTCCTCGATACTCGCAATTGCAGGTGGAAGTGGTTCACCATTGATGCCAAGATATATAGTAGGAAAATATGTATGAGATAAAGGAAGAGAATATGAAATACCTAAAGTAACAGGTAAAGATGGATGAGGCTCCTCAGGTTCGATGACCTTAGGAAATAAAGTTTTGACTTAGGAAGGTTAGATTGTATAACCTCAGGCAACAAGGTTTTTAGGAAATTCAGTATTAGTTGTGTCAGTTTCACCGACAAGAGTAGATGTAACCTATATTTCAGTACTCAAGGGTACAGATGATTCTGGTTGATTAGATTCAGAAGGAGGACCAAAAGTAGTTCCTGAGTTTCTTGATTTGGTAGTTTGCATTCTTTTATGCTTATGATGATGACTAGGAGTAGCCTTTGGTGGAAGAGGAGGCTTATTTTGCATTCTACATGAATGATGGAGTGGGGGATCTTGTTGTTCCATGTTGGATAATAAATTTTATTAACAAAAATAAATAAATCAAAAAGAGGGTAATCTAGGCATAAAGGATTACCAAGAAACCGTGAACATATACACCTTGGCGAACCAAGGACTTAATGTACAACAACCAATCTCCCCGAATATTGTGTTTGGTGTATCACGATATACAAGGCAACATAATCAGTTATCTATGGATGGATAACAACCTACGGGGACTCCCAAAATATGCATGATGGTACGTGGGAGTGTAGTCTGTAGTAGTGTTGTGTAATGCGGTTTCGTTCAATGAGATCATTCCCATATACTTTATGTGCGTGGAGCGCCACCAATATACCCAAAGGTACTTGGAGTATGATCCTATACACTCACAAACGTGGAATGATATTTCACCCCTGAGATGAAACACTGGAAAACAACGAAAACTCCTATGTTTAATGTTATGAATGCTTCTTAGGTCAATTCAATGAATTTTAAGTTGATCTTGAATTAAGTTTCAATTTTATGGCTCACCATGAATTCACATGAATTCCCTAAAATGAAAATCTAGAATGAGGAAATGGAATCTTTCTCTTCAATTAAACTCTAGCTAAGGAAGGGAAGAGACAAACAATATGCAACATAGAAAATTCAACAAACAATATGCTCAATGCAATTCCCTTTTCATGCAATTGTTCCTAAATTAATGTAGATGCAAAAAACCCTGAATTCCAATGCAAGATTTTTATTTTCACCACACTTAATTTTTGAAAATGAGGAAAACTAAGATGTAAAGTCTAATCACCGATTCAAATGTACTTTTCAGAATGAGGACTAGAACAACAATTCTTCCAAGCGATCAATGATCAAACGAAACAATTTTGCAAGTGACCTAATGATAAGAACAAATAAAAATTGAAACCAATCCTTACCAAATGCAATCAAACACAAATGAAAACCAAATGGAGGCTTCAGAGAGACCACAAGGCACTCAAGACTTAGGGAAGGACAACTGGAGGTAGGCTGATCAAAGAAACGCTGAGAAAACAAGGAAAATTTTGTGCAAAAACAGGGATCAACGCAGGTGTAGAAGAGGCACCAGTGCTTTGAAATGCAGGCATAGAAAGGGCCCAGGTGGGGTGCAATGCTCTATTAGTAGACCAGAGGATGCGTTGGTCCTAGGAAAGAGGGTTTCGATACAAAATTTCCAAACAAGACTCAATGAAATCAATTCCTAGGTTTGTTCTTGGTTGGTTAAAGAAACAAAGGTCTATTAAAGAGGTAAATCAAACACAATGGACAAAGAAACCACCAAGGGAATACACTGTTCCCTGGTATGGTTTCCAATTTGTTATGTGGGATTTATGACTACATACATAAATATCTCCCCTAGGTCTGGTGGCTAACCTAGAACAACAGAATGACAAAGGACCCAATGTTTTCCTTAAAATAAGTAGATGAGGGGATGAAACCTACTTGGAATCTATCGTATGTTTTGCTTCTTATTTGGCTTGAATGCTCCAATCCTAGCTCTAGCTGCCAAAATTAGAACCTACATAACCAGAAAACACAATCCAAGAAACTACGAGATCTATTTAGCATCATCTATCTACTTCATTCAACATATAAACATGGTATTGAAATATATGAAATAACTACATCACATATAGGAAAACAAAAGAACTCTTTGTATTGATATAAATGGAGTGAGTTACAACCATAAATAGGTGTCAATATTGTAGAAGAGCTCCTCCAAGTTATTGAATTGTCCTTTCTTTGTTACAAAGTGCACCTCCAATCATCCTAAATTCATGAAAGGATAACTTTCACAACAACAACATAAGGGTAGAATCACTCTTAAAAGCCAACCCCTTGCATATGGAAGGTTGTAAATATATAGAGGAGTGAGGTAAGTTGGGAGTTCTTATCCTTTTACCAGTCTTAGGATTGAGATCCACTCTTGATGGGAGGATGAGAGATAAGGGATAGAAAATCCAAGGTAGGATAGGATAGGATAGGATTCAAAAGTTTTAGCTGAGGTAAATGACTACAACAATTCCTAAAAGCTTCTAGAAATGGAGGCTTCGAGATTCTCTCTCTTTTTCCCGAATTTCTAGAACTAGCGCAGTTGAAAAGGCAAGCAACCTGTAGGTGATCAACGCAGACCACCATGGAGCAACCTGTAGGTGAATGTTGTCCAACAAGAGGCCAGGGTGCATTGGTCCTAAAACTGGGTCAGATGATGCAGTTTAGGGAAGAAACTGTGGGGAATGAGAGAGTCATACATAGGGCTTTGTGCAATGATGATGTAAAAGGGGAATAGTATGTGAATGATCCAATTAGAAAGATGATTAGTCAAATAAGACAAAATAGCTTATAACAAAGCTAATTGTTATTAGTTAGGAAATAACTCTTTATATGATGTGAATTTCTTAAACTAATTTAAATATTTTACCATGAGAGCTACCAATTGATTTCTATAAATTGACCTGGTTACATGTGAACAATAAAATGATGAAAACTTATATGTCATGTGCTTCCATTTAACCAATTGCTTTTAAAAATATTTAAATATTATATTTTTAATTAATTAATGTGATTTTAGCTTAAAATATCCATAGATGCAAGATGAAAACTTATATGTCATGTGCTTCCATTTAACCAATTGCTTTTAAAAATATTTAAATATTATATTTTTAATTAATTAATGTGATTTTAGCTTAAAATATCCATAGATGCAATTTCAAATTGCATATATTGTATTCTAAAATGGGATTGATTAAATATTTTTCATTTCTTACTTTTCAATAACACATACACGTATTTATAATTTTATATCCAATTACATTGAGTTGTTAAATAATTAGAAAATTAGTTATATATCTTAATTTAAATATTGTTTATATCTCATTCTTTAATACAAGATATAAACCTAATATTTTCACAATTAATTATCTTAAGATTTGTTGAATTTTTCCATACAAAAAATTAAAAAAACTTTATTTACATTTCTATACTAGTATCATCAAACACTAATTCTAGAATCAAACAAACACAAAGAGTTAAGGTAATCAAACAAGGGCAGGTTAAACAAAAGTGAGGCGGTTGACATACTTAAATTAATGAAAACAAAAGTGACTATATAGAAGCATCCACTCAATAACATGGTTAAAATTTAAAAGGGCGATTTTATACCAAAGTTTAATAAAATATAGTCTTTTCAAGAGCACGTTGTATCAAAGTTAAAGGAATTGAGCACTTCGTTGGCGGTGGGTTCATATTCAAAAATACGAAGATCTAAGCTCAATTTTGGTGGTCATGTTTTTGGTTGGTTGTTTATGTCTTTATATTAATTTTATAAATAAATACACACATGAATTAAAGTTCTAAATATAAAAGTGAGTATATCATGGATGCATTCAATAACACAATTTTCATTTAAGGGCAACACTTATACATTTTGATTAAATACTAAAGTTAGGGTTGTATTCATTTTCTAAAATTCAAACCCAATAGATTTAAATGCCAAGTTTGAGGGTCATGAGGGTTATATATTGGGTTAGTTATTTAGAGTTCACACAAACTACACTAAGCTAGTTATTTAGAGTTAGCATAAACTACATTAAGCTTAGATCACTAAGCTAGTTATTTAGAGTTCACACAAACTATATTAAGCTTGCATCATTGAGGATGAATTTAAGAATTTATTAATTTATTTTGTTATTTGAACATATAATGACCATCTCCAATGTCTTTAACCGGACCAATTCTTAGTAAAGGATAACATAAAGGCATATAAGATAATCAAACCAATGTCAATATGTAAAATGAACCAGGGCTCAAACTAGAAATGGTCAAACTAAACAAGAATCTATATCAATAAGATTGACAAATCAAGAATGAGTGATCTTCAAAATAGCCCCACTCATTATGGTTAATTACAAAAAATCTAGACTTAAACTAGGGCTTGTGGATTATGGGTGCAAGGCACTTTGCACTTCAACATGCTTTTATTATATTAATATAAATTTAAGAAATGATTTCAATGTTTTCAATTAATAGAAACATTAAAAATGCAATCCAATCAACAAGGAAATAAATTTCAAATGCATAAATGATTAATACGTAAAGTGATGCATACAAACATTACATTAGCTGACTGCACAATAAGTTAGTGCACCAAACACTAACCTCAAAAGTAGCCTATAGTTTTCTCACTTGAAGAATGGGTTATAGAACTACAAGCCTTCATAATATGTTTATTGTTAACTTCCACCACCTTCCATCACCTCGAATCATCTTTATTCACTTTGATTTCCATGAGTCATATCTAAGCTACTATCAACAAATCATTGCATTAGCAAGGAGTAAATATCTATATATAATATAATCATTATGTTTTTTTGCATTTTCAAAAAAGGTGATCCATGGCAACCATGTCCCTAATCTAGTATGTAGAGTCCCAAATTGAGACAATCCCACCAACATGTTTTTTATTTGTATGCATCACATGAATGGTAGGAAATATTCTCTTCATTTCCCTATGGTACAATACTATCAAATACATCATTTTCAAGCACAATTCAAAATAGTAATCAACATACACATGTTCAAGTTTGAAACTTTGAACATTGAATTGAAGATGCCAAATAAAAGCACCATTAATCTATAATGGGATTAGGTCACATGCATTTCCTAACAACATTTGAAATTTGGTCATGATCCAATGAAACCATAACATCTTTAGTGTGCATCTCTTGTCATGTCAAAATTGGATGTGGTCCCTTTGGATTAAGTGGGACATATTGCCATGGTTTCACATATCCCTTGCTTTCATGTTGAGCAAGTGCACATCCCTTTGTATCAACACAAATCCACAAAAGTATGTATGTATTTTTGTCTCAATGGCAAAAACAACACCCATATCCTTGAAATAGAATGAGATTTCCTCATGTTATGTATTGGTATAGATCTATTTACATTACCAAGCACAATGTTCCAAAAGAACTTACATTACAAAGGTAAAATTTTATTTTTAGATTCTTCATGATTATTTCAAAGTACGCATTTTTTTTACTTTTTTTTTTTTTGTTTCAAACTATGTCAAATTTTAGCTTGAATTTCCACATTGTACCTCTTACGTGTGCACTGGCCTTGCCTATTAATGTCCTTCATGTGATTATGTTTTTGCTATTGAAAAATAGTGATAAATGATTTGAGTCAAAGGCTACACCATGACCCATATGATACCTCCTAATTGCTCATTTCACATAAGCACTCATGCCATCATGTTTATCATTTCCATTCCCCATTTAAAAAAATATTAAAGTATGTTGAAATCCTATCTCCCTTTACCAATAAAAATATCATTCCAATTTGAATTTCCCAACATATCCATCAAATCAAATATAATTTCTATAAATGTTATCTCACTCTTTCTAAACAATTTATAGACCAAACCAAAAAAACAAAATGCTAAAAAGAATAATGTATCATTGTCACAATAATCACTACCATCAATGTTCACATGTAAATGTCTATACAAGATGTGAACAAATATAAACACGTACACATAAAAGTCATCCATAAGTAAAAATCAACCACAAAAAATTGAAAAAGATGTTAAATAGTTATAAAAGTGTTTATCTAATGCATCAATTGCAAGAACATGAAGGTGATGTATAAGTTGATGAGTCCTATTATTCCATGAAATGACACTTCGATCAACAAAGAAATTGCAACCAAAATAAGTTACATAGATTTTAAAGAAGCATATTAGCTTCAACACCCGCCTACTATGCCAATACATGAAAACATTGTAAATGAAATCAAATTTAAGGAGCCATAGAAAAGCATGAACCTCCAAGTAAAATGGTGATGAGGTTTTACTTATAAGTTCCTCCCTCGAGGAGCATCACAAACATTTTCAAAATAAGTGATATAAATGGTGTGAGTAAGAGAGGGAATTGTATTAAAATGCATCATGATATTCATTGACACAACTCATATTAAAGAAGAGGGCAGAGATGATGACCCCAAAGATAAGGTGTGATCAAGAATGAAGCCTTGTTTTTAACATTTATTTGTGTTGATCTTCTTATTATTTAGACAGGAAAGAGGTGAAAGGGTCAAGCATAGACTTAGGCTAATGAATTTTGTTTCTATAATTACATAAGTTCTTCATGGCTTAGTTAGAGTGCTTGGGCATGGTATCATTAAGGATATAAGGTTTAGATTTGGGCTTCCAACAATATTGTTTTTAGGGGTCTTAGAAAGTTTATAGGTAAATAATTTTCTCATGGGATACCCATAATCCTTGCACAATTTGCAATAAACTATGGAAGGATTATGACTAAGAAAACAAAAGAGGTTTTCAAAACTCGAGGTTATTGAATAAATAGAAATATAATCTTAATTTCCATGTTTCCTTTATGCATAGTTTGTGTGGTTTGATGACATTGCACCCATTTCATTCTTGTTGAAACTTGAATCAAAAGGAGAAAATGCATAGGGATCGATATTAGGTGGGTTTATAAGAAAATAGATGAGGTGCGGATATACCATGTACTTGCTAAGAAAGGTTCAACACTCAAGAACTTGGAAACTACATATTTCTATGAGATAAGATGATCATGAAGGACTTCAGGGAAAATGTTGGGTTATAAGTTATTGATGAGAAAGTTGTACAACTACTCAAAAGTGAAGAAAATATGGGTAAAGTGGACATATCTACACCATATATAGATAAATACAACTCCAATTTTTTTTCACCATATTTGTTAGTGAAAAGGGACTATGTTGATAGTTCGTATTAATGGGAAACACTAAAGTGTCAGGAAAACTAGTTTACAAATTGTTGAAAGTTGTAAAATGAATCCTAGGGAGGTGATGGCACCATAGAAAGGCTTCCCACAAAGAGATATAGACAACGCTTAAAGAGGTTGTGATTATATATGATGTACTCAATACATGTGACAGTGAAGCATCTACATGGGTTGCAAGGTCTTGAATTTTTTTTCCACAAAATATGGATGCTTGTTGGGCAAAAAATTCTACCCTCTAGATAGGAGGGCCAACAAGAAAAACACTAAAAATAAAAAGTAAATTGCATAAACAAACACCCATTGCAGAAATGCATACATCATTTAATTACAACAGACTAACAATAAATTGCATCACATTACATTTCACATTGTTGCTGCAAATACACTACTACAAATGGAAGGACAACAAACCAAACAATAAACTACTACAAACACACATAAAAAATGGAATCTAGATCCCTTGATTACTTTAACACCAATTGTACATAATATGCATACCTCCCTATCATGGTGGTAGGGAGGTTGCATTTCCTTCCACACTCTTCTTCTTCGCTCAAACCTTGTGCAACACTCTAGACCAAAAGACAAACTCGAATCCTCACTTGCTCATACATAATCCATAACCCTAAAATCATGAGTTGGAGGGAAATATTTTATTATTTTACTAAATATCTCCAATTATCTTTCCCTCCACCAAAAATTCACATTTTACAAAATTTAATTTACAATTGATGTCATTTCACTTTCATTTACATTTAAATTTTCTAATGGTTACATTCGAGCTCCAATAGATGCCCGACTAAAAATCTTGGCTCTCCCCAAGCTAGGTGCAATCGAACATTCACGCTTGCTTACGCTACTACTGCACAATCCCAATCCCCCTATAAATTTTGAATTATAGGAAGCTATTATACTCTACTACACCTTGCGCTCCCTCTTTGTGCACTTCCTCTCTCTATGGGCATCCCAACCTCCTGCTCGCAAGACCTTGTCTCTCTTCTTCTCTTGTGGGCGTCCTAACCTCCTACTCGCAAGACCCCACTCTCTTCTTCTCTCCTCTACTTTGTCTATTGCATCTTGCAATTAGCTCACTACTCTTCTCCTTTACTTTGCTTCCTAATATTCTGCTACTGCAACCTGCATTCAGTTTCATGTTGTTCTCCTTGCTCCCACTGTCTTTGTCTACTACATCTACTCATATATTTTTGTCCTCTGTCACTTGTTGATTTTGTTAGATTTTCTACTTATGTTGGGTTAAGTTGTTTGGCTGCAAAATTGTCTGTCTCTGCATCTTCTATTGTGCTTGAGATGGCTAAAAAATTAAGGTTCCAGCTAGTTTGTGCACGACCAACTAGCGACACTACTGAGGGTCTTAATAAATACTTCCCATATACTTTGTCCCAAATTTTATTTTTGTGTTTCATAAAAAAAAATAAAAATATCATGAAATAAACCTGCTTGTAACCAAAATTTATAATTCTAGGTTCGTTATGTAATGGATTATGGCTCCCCCGACACAATTCGTTGCATCATGAAGACAATTAGGAGCTATGAATGATTTGTGAGCTGGGTGGAGGTGAATGGTGGTGAAATATATGTATGTGCACATGAAGCAAGCTGCGTGGAGGTAGATGGTGGTGAAATTTATGTGTATGCATAGGAAGAGAGTTATGTTGAGGTAAAAGGTGGTGAAATATATGTTTATGTTTCCTGTCTTGAAATCATTTTAGAGCACCATAACAATTACATGCATGGATTTTCCACCTGAAATTTTAAGAAGTGGCTCGTAGTTGTAGTTCTTATCTACTTAGTGTTTTGGTTTGGTGGGTTTTTGACTTATGGTGGGGTTTTTAGAGAAAATGGGCTGCCTATATTGAACTTTATTTGGTGCTCCCCCTGGTTTGTATTACTCATTTGGAGGTTCTTTTTTCACTTGTAGGAGCGCTGATGTTTGTTTATTTGGGGGGGCATTGATATTGGGGGTCAATGGGTGGGTATCTATTGGAGTTATGATGTTGGTGTGGTATTTTAGACAATTGGATTTACGGTGCATATTTTGGCATGTTTTCATCTCAAATTTTGGAGATGATATACATTATTATGTTGTTCATGTGTGCCATATGCATCTTGTCTCACATTTGGATTGAATACTCTTGTCCCCCACAGTGGAGATCAAATGCTAGATTGGAGAGGCTCTCTTAGGAGTGTTTTCTATGAACATAGTTTTATGGATATTGAACAACAAGATCAGTTTAAATTACGATATCTCTCGAGTAAGTGGAAGAACTCTTTCAACATTTCTCTTCCTTTTAAGGACATTAGTTTTAGGTGTTGTCATCAGTGGTGGAGGATAATGGGATGTTGGTGTTGATCTTGTTGTGAATAAACACATTGTTTGTAGACATACCCTTCTCCCTGGTGGTGCTGGAGCACTAGTATGGTGGCGTCGGGGTGGCGAACTTGTCGACTCTAATTTCCATATTTTCTTCACCAAAATTTTCATAGTGTGGGTTGGTGAGAAAATTACTATCCCTGCTAGGTGTCTATCTGAGTGATGGTTTTTTTTTCATGTGTACATGTTTGAAGCGGATCTAAAATATTGGATTTTGTGTATACTTGATTTGCTTGTTACAGGACATCCGCCCTGCCTGTTTTCAAGATATATCATTTAATCTGCAATGACTGGGGCCATAACCCGCCCTTTTTGGCTTCTTGCATTTATATCTTGGTTGTTGACCTATCTAGATGATGACGGGGACCCTCAGGCACCACTCTTTGTGGGTATTTTATATGCATTCTTCTCTACCCAACGTCTGACATGGTAAAGATCTAGTCTTGACATCCTTGGTTGACTACATTCTTCGTACGTGGGAGGATATTTCCTATCTTAGATCTACTTCATTTGGATATTTCATATTTAGCCACATTTAAGGTGCTCTTATTTTGGTGTGTTTTTATGAGGATCCCAAGGATGTGGTGGGTAAATTTGATTTGAAGTTTTGAGGTGACTGTGCACACCACTGTTATGGGCGATGGAGGACTATCTGGGATCATTAGATGCGAACATATCGACACAAGAGTCATCTTCATTCCACGTTGGATGTAGAGCGTAACTGGGGTTGTTGTCCTAGGCCACGAAATATTGACTCAGATGTTTTACGGGATGGTGACACATTTCCTCTGAATATGCCTCCATTGTTGAAGAGTTTGCATGGGATGGATGTGCTATCACATGATGATAGACCCTAACAGATGCTCGCTCGACAACAGTTTCGACATAGGTGTAGGAAAAAAAATGTTAAATGTGTCGCGGAGCCAAAGTTACTAATTTTTGGACATGATGTCCTTTGGTACAAGGTACAAATCTTGTAGAACCGAGCTTTAGTCAGTCGTTGGCAGTTTGCAGGCTCTCAGAATTTGGACATGGAGAGGTGGATATTAGCATAATGGAAACCCATATTTGACTATACCCTGAAGGTCAACCATCTTATAGACCAGTGGTTTAGATTTCATTTCTTACATAAGGCATACACTGAATGTATTTTTAGGACTACATGGGTGCATGTGCAAAGTTTTTTGTAGTTGTGCAAATGGTATGTGGGTTTTAATCCACTCACAAATACCCCCCTGAATAAGTTTAGCTGGGTTAAACTTCCAGGATTGCCACTTGAATTTTGGACTAGGAAGGCTCTGGAGGAGATTGGAAACTTAGTGGGTAGGTTCATGTAAATGGATCCTAGGGTGTTGGGGGCAAGAGACAAGCAGATGGCCTGTATATTTGTAGAGGTGGACATTGATGGCTCACTGTTTGAAGATGTAATTTTAGAATGGGTCCCTCTGCGTATCATCCAACGCATCGACTACTAGGGCGTTCCCATTTGATGTTTACCATGTCACCATACCAGACATATCCTGGCTAGATGCCTACGACATCTTCATGGTGATGGAGATCTTGGACGGGATGGGCACATCGATAAACATGACCTAGATGCCTCTCAGCTAGCATCGACATTGGAACAAGGTACTTATACATCATCTGAAGCACCCTTTCACCATGTTAAGAATTATATTTCTATTTCTTCTCGGTCTCCTTGCTCTTCTTGAGATGTGAATTTAAACCCCCATCTTAACCATATTCCCATATGTACTCTCTTGGACCTATCCATTACCCCAAATGAGTGCTTGAACCCTCACCTCGACCCACTGATTTTACCTTGATTACATCCACTTTCTGATTGTTCTTTAGATATTTTGGGGACGTCTTGCCCCTCTACTTTTGGGCCTTCAACTTTTCCTCCCCCTCGGGATGGTCTATCCACCCCTTCTGAGCCCTTGGTCTCATCCTCCTCTCACAATTCCGTGGAGAGCGACTTGAAATTCCTCAAACTAAATATGGCAATGGACCTAGCTACGCTCACCATTCATAAAGGGAATGTTGGGGACCCCCTTCCTGTCACCAGTCTTACTTCTACAAAAAACATTACCACCCGACATCGGGCGGGTAAGGGTAGTCAACACTTTAGGAGGCGGGCGTCGAGAAAACGTTTACACTTTGACTCTGGTGACCTCTTGGTACTTCATTGTCTAGGGCCCTTAGAGAATGCACGCCCCTACCTCTCGGCCTTGATGCCGATCCTATCCCTCAGTATGCGCGACTTGGGGAACGCCGCAAAAAGGCTTTCATTACGCTACCTCTTCCTCTCGTTTCGACTTGTTGTTGTTCTTATACAGGAAACCATGGTAGAATCAGCCAAACCTCTGGCTTACATTAGATTTATTTTTCCGCATTGGAGTATTGTTTTTGTAGAATCCCATGGTTTATTGAGGGGTTTAGTGGCTCTATGGGACCCATACTAGGTGGATTTTAAAGCTTACAAATTCTTTGCTGGCATTTTTCTCTCTAGTCATATCAGGGGATATCAAGAGAAGATCCATATATGAAACATATATGCCGCATATATAGACAAACATACTTTCTGGAATTGTGTCAAGTCATCAAACATTGTTAACATTGGACCACTAATAATTGCAACGGACTTTAATGTAATGTTATCGAGGGATGAAAATTGGGGGTCAATGGGACATAGTGATCCACTACCTGAACATCTCACCACACTTTTTGAAGAAAATCATTTGATTGATGTCTGCTCTTCTCCCCTTGAACCCACTTGGACAAATGGAAGATGTGGGGAGAAATATATTGGTAAGAGACTTGATCGCTTCATGGTACATCAGAGTATGTTGAAATTTTGGGAAATATAAGGCCGCAAGTTGTGAAGATTTTTGTTTCAGATCATTGCCCTATTCTGTTACATTGGGGGATGGAAAGGGCACATAATGGTATCCCCTTCAAATTTAACTGCACCTAGCTGGAGGATGATGATTTCAATAAATTGGTTCCCGAGGTCTAGAATTCCTATAGGAGGCTTCCTAACCAATCAACCATGGACTACATCTCTGGATTACTATCCGTACTCAAGAGTTGGGTTCAGACATGGGAGTGGGAGAAAAAGGCTCATTTATATGTTGAAGTGAAATTTATGTATAATGAAATACAAAATATCAGTGATTTCCTCAGGGTGGGTCTGCCCACTCAAAATACCCTTGACTGACTAAAATATTTTGAGTAGTCACGTAAACAAATTCTGATGATTCAGGAGAACACGTGGAGGTTGAAGAGTTGTGCTATATGGATACATGTAGGTGATCGAAATACAATCTTTTTCATAAATTTTCAAATCAGTGGAGTAATACAAATGCTATTTTGCGTATAAGGGGTGAAGATGGGACCTATAAATACTCTAATGTCGATATCCAACATGAAGCATTCAAATACTTTGGCAGAATCTTCACGGATAGATCATAAGAACAAATAGAATACCAACTGTGGGCAGTCAATGAGTTTCTGGTGATGTTTGACCTGGATGCAAATGAGACTCTCAATTTACCTATTTCTCTAGATGAGATTCTCGCTGTCCTAAAATATTTTGCAAAGGACAAATGCCTAGGACTAGGGATGGATAGTTGAACTTTTCATACATTTTTTTTTTATCTTATGGGAGCAGATCTTCGTGACAAGGTTGAGGAATCTCATATTAGAAGATACATTTCGGGTTCCATCAAGTCTACTTTCCTCACTCTAATTCCAAAGGTTAGTGCTCCTGATTCTTTCTCAGAATTCATACCTATCTCATCATGTAACATTCTGTACAAGATTATTTCGAAGGTAATTTCTAAGCGTATTAAAGGTCCCCTCTCTGTACATATTTCAAAGGAACAATTTGGTTTTTTAAATGGAAAATCTAACCACGATGCAATTGCCATTGCTCAGGAATGTATACATACTATATAGACCAAGAAAAAGCAGGCAGTGGTGATGAAGATTGATTTGTAGAGAGCATATCACTGTGTGGACTAGAGGTTGCTCAGATTCATACATGTCTAGATTGGATTGGAGAATAGAAATGTGGAGTGGATCATGGCATGTGTCTCCAATATCTGGCTCACAGACCTGGTAAATGGTTTCCCTACTAACTTTTTCTGTGCTTACAGAGGACTTCGACATGGGTTCTCATTATATCCTTTGCTCTTTATATTGGTCATGGACGATATTAGTAGGAATATTTCTGCTGAATGGGTTTTGGACACTTTCCAGGGATTGTGGATGGCTCCACAGGTAAACATAACACACCTTTTTTCGATTATGATATCCTCACTTTTGGGGTGATTATGTGGGATCAATGGGAGACACTCCACTATATTTTTCAGTGGTTCGGAGAGGCTTCGGGCCCCATTTTGAATGGTCAAAAATCATGTCTTTATTTCTCTATCTTTGATATAAAGTATATTGCAGATATTTTTGGCATGAAAATGTGTCATCTACAGGATGGTTTTACATACTTGGGCTTTAGAATAAAGACAACTTTCTCCAAAATTGGGGATTGGCCATGGCTCCTCATAAAATTTGACAAAAACTTACAGGGACATATCAATGCCTATCCTTGGTAAGAAGATTTACATTGATACAATTTGTACTACAACAAATGGTGACATATTGGATGCATCTTTTTTCTCTTCCATCTCACATGCTCTCAGATCCAATCTCATCTTGCACATTTCTTGTGGTCGAGTTCGGGGTTTGCTCACAAATACCATCTCATTCCTTGGGAATCTATTTCAAAAACGAAACACCATGGTGGATGGGGTATTCTAAATACCGGTTTTTTGGTTGCTCTATACTAATGAAATCACTATGGAGGGCATTTTTTGGTGGTGGCATATGGGGACAGATCATTACATCCAAATATCATAAGCACAAAACCATATCTTACTGGATCAAGCTGCAGGAGATCGGTATTAAGAAGGGGTCATATATTTGGACGAGCTTCCAAAAGATCAAACCTTGGTTTTTGCAGTGGATGAAATGGTCTTTCGGTAGAGGATATTTAATTGTAATAGGATACAATAGGATTTTTGGATTATCTGAATCCTCTCAATTAACATTGGACACTATTGTCACACTTTAGCATAGGGGAGTTTTCTACTTGGACCACGCTATTAGAGGATGGAATGATAACATACCATCTTGGAAAGGGGCATCCCAAATTGGTTTACAAGGGTGTATGGATGTAGAATGGAATAACTACATCCACAGACTCAAGGATGATGGTTTATGCATAAACCCTCTAGGAGACACAATTTCATGGGATGGCATTATTAGAAGGGGTTTTGTGGTCGTTGCAGATAACTATAGATACATCATACACCAAACATTGGGGGAGTCCACAATGTCATGGTTTGCTACTATTTGGCATATTAAAACACCCTTGAAAATACTTACCTGGGATAATTTGTGCAAAAGAGGCTTCCGAGAACCTGGACAATGTCCATTATGTGGTACAGACACTGAATATGTAGTTCATATATTCTTCACTTGTAGCTTTTCTTTATAGGTTTTGTCTTTGATTTTTACTTCTTGCAAAATTCCCGCTATATATTTTTCCTCTATTGAATTATGTCTTAAGTGGGGATTGAAGGGTCGTGGTATACATGTGTTTGTCCTAATTTTTGTTTTATGGGAGATCTAGAAGACTAGGAATCATGTCATATTTAGAGGAATGATACATAATATATATTAGACTACATATAAGATACATGGGTGGCTTGAATGTATGAACCTGAGTCGACATAAAGAAAAGGATTCATCTATACGACAAATGAGATCGCTGATTATTCTACCTGCAGGATATTTTGACGACTTGACACAAGAGGTTAATGCAATTGTGGAGTTGTTCTTTGCTTTAACAGGGATACAATATATATGTTGCACTCATTTGGAGGACTAGGAACAAATAAAAGAGCTGAATTGGCGGCTCTTTAGGGCTTACTTTGGTTTTCCATTCAAAAGAAGATACAACATTTTCATATTTATAGGGACTCAAAGACTGTTATTGAGGGTATTAATGGTAAAATGATTTTTGACCCTCCACAACTTCAAAATTGGCGGGTGCGCACATAAGGGCTCATAAAAACTTTCCAGAGTTTCCATATTCTACACATTTTTCGTGAATGTAATATGGTGGCTGGTTCACTATCAAAACAAGGCTTGCTGGATGTGGATGGCCACATGTATTACACACATGGCTTTCAAGGGATCACACAGGAGGATGGTAGAATTGCACTTCTATAAAAAGATGCACTGTTTTCTTTTCACATGTTACATGAGTTTTTTTGCTGTGTTTTTTCTCTACATACTATATTTTAGTCATTATGGATGGAATTTACTTTCTCATAGTTGGTAGCAGATACAAAGTACATTTTTTTAAATATTTATATGTGGGAATCTTTCTAACCTTATAGAATTATTTCTTATTATGCAAGATGGATATTGAAAATGAGCAGATATATGTAAACTGAATTTCTACATAAATAAATCCCACTTTATTTTTTTTCCTCTGAAAAAATGAAGACAATTAATTCCCTACTCGTGCGCACCTTCCATCAATAATGAATAACTTGTTTTCTAACATATTTACCATAATTTAAAATCTTGGTTCGAGCGGAGGAACTGTTGTACACAGTGCCACAACAACAATATATGGATTTCATGAGAAGCTTTTGCTAAGCTATGCTTATCGATTCCTTTTTATCACCAAGACATGGAATCAAAATCGAACCCATAACTCTTTCGCTTCACCCTGCACATCTCTTCTTGCTACTTTGCACTCCTCTCCCCACTGTGCAGCTCAACACAACATTTCTTTTACTCACCTCCTCATTCTACATGGATGCTGGGTTTAGTAGCACTTCTCCATTTGATAGAGATTTTGTATATACCTATCTTAGATCATGTGCTTCTATAAAGTACCCATTCTTAGGGCATTTCCAAGGTTTTTGATACCATTTTAACAGTGACTCAAGTATCTTCATATGACCCCAAAGTTTTGTGTCATACAATGCATCATACACCCAACCAAATTATTGTATAATAACATCCTCTAGCACCCATATTTTCAATAACCACCCTTAACGTCTGCAACGAGGTATCAATTTCCTTTGTTAGGGTACTCGAGTAGACACCAAAAATGACATCACTCCTTTTCCCTATGCAACACATCTCTTCCTGTGCACTGCCTATGCTCCACCCCTTCTTTAGTAGTCTCATGCTTTGTATCGGTGGTACTCTTGAGTATTTTGTAGTGAACCAAGCTCCTCCTCTCACTTACTGATCCCATCTGGGTAGGGAATCTCAACTTCGGAATCCCTTAAAGGATTTATGGCTAGAGGACCTATAAGAGCTTAACTGCTCACTATCTAAACTTGTGTGGTTTTAACTTAGAACAAAATGAACCAGGAACTAAATTACCGAGATCTTTACCACTTAAAGACCTTGACTCCATTTCACCTACGAACCCCATGGATAGGGAGAGCATCTGAAACCACACAACAACCACCAAACTGACGACGAGCCACCACACTAACGGAACCCATAATATTTCTCGCCAAAAAATTAGAAGGGTCTTGTGCTCCTCCCGAAGCAACATGCTCGCTAGGCCCATAACGTCCCTCAGACTACAAGTTTGTCCACCTGGGCTCCTCTCCACCGCTACTACCACCCAATTGAAGAAGGGAACCATGCTTTTCTCCGCTGGTGCAATTTTCTAGGCAAAAATTTCTACCCTCTACCTAGGAGGACCAACTATAAGAAAACAAAAAAAAAATTGAATTGCAGAAACAAACACCCATTACAGAAATACATACATCATTCATTGACAACAGACTAATAATAAATTATATTACATTTCACATTGTTGTTGCAAATACACCAGCCTATATTAATCTAACTCCAAATCTATCATGGGTTGAGAGGGATCAAATCCCTTGAGGTGCAAACCTTTCGTCAAATTCCACACTCCAAAAAGAAGGTTTGCACCTTGAGGGATTTGATCCCTCTTGGCGCATGATAGATCCAAAGTTAGATGGATCTAGGCTAGTTCCAATTGATGGAAACAATGATACATTTTTAGATTATCATTATTATGTATATGTTTGAGATAAACTTCATACTTTGAAATTTAGATTATGTTTTCTTTGTTTGACATGACTATATCACTCTCTTCTTTAATTTTGTTTTTTTTCTTGCCTTGAATGGTTTATACATCCGCGCTTGGATGCTTTGAGTGGTTTGTGTGCTTATGTGTTTGGATTTTGATGGTAATGTTTTTGAATGTTACAATTGTTGTGTTATATTTATGTATGTGTCTGTAATTGTCTATTAGTAATTAGTTGGCAATGAAGAAGGGATACAGTCTTGTCAATAGTTTGCAAGAGGATTGATATTGCACATATATGTCATTTAATTTTAGGTATCAAAACTTTTGATAATTAATAATTCTTAATAGTGTCCTTCCAGGTATTACTAAATATGTTTTCAAGAGTAGTTTTAGTAATTTACTGCATCAAGATTACTCTTGAAATCATTTATTTCATTGCTAATGTTTGAAATAATTTATTTCCTTCAAACTAAAAATATTTTGATGATTTTTTTTTTTAGTTTGTTTTGCAAAAGTCAAGAAATAATGTAATTTTGATTTTTTTTAATGAGTGTTTAGATTTACAAAATTTGTTAGTTTTTCCATCTTTTCATTTCAATTATACGAAAAGGATAGTTGAGATTGTAAACCATTCAATTCTTTAACTCGAACTATTGTAGTAAACATCATACCTTGTCTCTCTTGCTCTCCAATATTAATAGGTTGAATTATTATAACACAAAAATCAATGCAAATTGTCAATAATTTTTTTGTGTTGATACTGAAATCATGGCACATTATTAATCCAATCACTTTTAGTTAATGTACCATCATACATTGAGTTACATCAAATAAAAAATCATCATCTACACCGAAATCAATGCATCTAATGCACACAATTAAATAAGATTAGAAAAATCTACACTAAAATCAATGAATCTAATGCAAGCAATCAAATAAGAGTAGAAATCAAAATCTTCACTAAAATCAAAGCAATTAGTGCAAGGAATCAAATCGGATTAAAAATCAGCACCTACACTGAAACCAATGCATCTAGTGCAAGCAATCAAATACAATTAGAAATCAACATCTACACTAAAATCAATGCATCTAGTGCAAGCAATCAAATAGGATTAGAAATAACCATCTACACAAAAATCAAAGAATCTAGTGCAAGCAATCGAATAGAATTAGAAATCACCATCCACACCGAAATCAATGCATATAGTGCAAGCAATCAAATAGAATTAGAAATCAACATGTACACTGAAATCAATGTATTTAGTGTAGGCAATCAAACAAAATTAGAAAACATCTACGTTGAAATCAATGAATCTAGTGCAAGTAATCAAATAGGGTTAAAAATCAACATCTACATTGAAATCAATGCATCTAGTGCAAACAATCAAATATAATTAAAAATCAACATCTACATGGAAATTAATGCATCTAGTGCAAGAAATCAAATAGGATCAGAAATCACCATCTCCCATGAATTCAATGCATTTAGTGCAAGAAACATTCTTCCCTCTCCCCCCCCCCCTTATATCTCCCTCCATCTCTCCTTCTTTGTCTCTCTATCTCCCCCACAAGCATACGCATTCTCTCTCAATATCTTCCTTTTCACTCCCCCACCCCCCTCTATCTCTCCACTTTTCTCTCTGTATGTCTTTTTTATTCCCTCCCTCTCTCTCTCTCTTACCCTTCTCTCCCTCTTTCCCTCCTCTCATTCTCTTTCTCTTCATTCCTCCTCTCTCACGTCCTTCAGTTTGTCTCTTTCAATGCAAGCAATCAAATAGGATTAGAAATCACCATCTACATTAAAATCAATGCATCTAGTGCAAGAATTCTTCTTCCCTCTCTCCCCACTCCATCTATATCTATATCTCCCTCCATATCTATCTCTCTCCATCTCTCTAGCTCTCTCTTCTTCCCTCTCTTCACCTTCCATATATATATATATCAATATCTCTCTGTCTCTCTTTTGTCTTTCTATATCACCCCCAAAACATACACACTCTTTCTCCATATTTATCTTCCTTTCCCTCCCTCTTCCTCACCCTCTCTCTCTTTCTTCCCCTTCTCTCCCTCTCTCCCCCCTTCTATCTCTCTTCCCTCTTTCTCTCCTCTCTCCCTCTCTCTCCATATTTATTATCACTCCCTCTCTCTCACTCCAACTCTATCTCTCTGTGTCTTTCTCCTTACATCCCTCTTTCTCTCCCTTCCTCTCTTCTTCTCTCTCTCACATCCAAGTTCTCTTCCTTGCCCTCTCCCCCTTTCTCTCTTGCCTCCCTCTGTCTCTCCCCCTTATTTCTATATCTTTGTCTCTCGTTCACTCTCTCCGCCCTCCAACACTATCAGTATCTCTCCTTCTCTCCCTTGTCACTCCCTCTCTTTCTCTCCACTTTTCTCTCTATATGTGATTCTTCTTCCCTCCCTCTCTTTCCTTCCAATTCCATTTCTCAATCCCCCCTTCTCTCCTCATGTCTCTCAATTCCTTTCTCATGCTTCCTCTCTCTCCCTTTCTCTCCCTTCCTCTCACTCCCTCTATCTCTCTACCTCTATTAGTCTATATTTGTTCTTCTCTCCCATATATATCTAGAGTTAATATATATCATGATATATTAATATATATAATAATATAACAAATTTAATATTATATTAATCCTAAGTTATTACATTTATAATATTAATATTATTTTTCTTTAATATATTAATATTAATATTATTTAATGATATTTTTTACATAGCATGATAACAAAATTTTCAAATATTACAAGTTTGACTTGGAAATATTTATGTCTTTCGAGATTTTAATATATCCATAGGATATGGTTTTTTTTTATTCATTTAACAGATAAAAGATTTTGGATTCTTTGTGTTGAAATAACTTTTTTACTTTATTTTAAGAAATGGTGTTGACTTTAGTAAAGAATAAAGATGTTTAAAATTTTACTTGATTTGAAATTTTAATGTGGTA
>APFE030209929.1:81636-102692 GCA_000404065.3 Pinus taeda
AATTTTTTTTTGGCCGACATGAGCAAAATTTCAACTTGATGATAAACGAGCACACTTACACAACTTACACATCACACTAGGCTATAGAATGCGCCTCTTGATGCAACTACTACAAATGGAAGGACAACGAACCACACAATAAATTGTTGCAAACACATAGAAAAATTGGAATCCAGATCCCTACACCAATTGTACATAATATGCACGTCTCCCTACCATGAATTCAGAAACTCTTCTACTTTGCTCAAACATTGTGCAACACTCTAGACTAAAAGACTCTAATCCTCACTGTATGGTCATACATAATCCCTAACCCTAAAATCATGAGTTAGAGAGGAATATTTTATCATTTTATTAAAAATATCTTTAAGTGTCTTTCCCTCCACCAAAAATGCACATTTTACCACATTTAATTTATATTGGATAAAATTTCACTTTTATTTACATTTAAATTTTCTAATGGTTACATTCAAGATCCAAAAATGTCATAAACTAGAACTTGAAATTTAGTGCACAATATTATAAAAAATCAAAAAATATACATGTGAATACTACACATAAAATTCTTGAAAAGTAAATATACTTTGGGTAAAATGATAATATTTTCTCTATATCTTTGTTTGTGGAGAAAATATGTAATTCTCGATAAATTTTGTGTTTGATAAGATTGTTTTAAGCCCAAATGCCTTAAATTGAGAAACTTGCCACCAAGACTCATGATAGTGTTTCATATATTTGTAAATTTAATTTTGAAATTTCCCCATTAATTTTGAAACAAAGATATCATTCTCAAGAAAATCTATCAATCTTTTTAGATGCTACACAAAGAAGAGATGTATTCACGGTAACATACTCATATCTATAATGAAGTTGTCTTTCAGATTAATCACATCAATGAAATTTGGTGGACGTTTCGAACCATCTAAAGTGGTTCATCTTGAGGACAAAGGTGAAAAGATCAATCTACCCATAAGTTTATATCTATAATGAAGTTGTATTTCAGATTAATCACATCATTGAAATTTGGTGGATGTTTCAAACCATCTAAAGTGGTTCATCCTCAGGACAAAGGTGAAAAGATCAATCTACCCAGAAGTTTAAATAACAAAGATGCATCCAAGTCCAGACTAAAGTGGTTCATCCTAAGGACAAAGGTGAAAATAACAATCTACCCATAGGTTTAAATAGCAAAGATGCATCTGGGTCCATATGGGAATTAGCCGTTAAGAATTAGTTATTAGAAGAATATAATTAATATTATTGGAATTAAATTAAATAAATAATAATTAATTAAATTAAAAAATAGCAATTATGAAATAACTATTAGGAGTTAGCCGTTAGAAATTAGATGTTAGAAAAATTGAAATAATAATTAATTAATTATTATTATTTCTTAAATTAAATTAAATTAGATTAAATTAAAATGAATATTTAATTATATAATTATATGTATATTGATTATAAAATCAGAATAATTAAAAAAAAAAGGAGGTGGAAATCAAGAAGAGAGGGTAAGAACCAAACTGCTGCTTAATTTCCAAACATCATCCCTATTGAGATTGATTGCATGTTTCTCAATTTCAATGGCTTCTCTTAGCTTCCTATGATGCAAATGATCAACCCTTGTGATGACCTAGGAATACTCATATCTCTTCCATGTGAATGTGATATTTGACAATCCAAAGTGTGCCAAATCTATAAGAAAATTCTACGAAACAATGTAAAATTATCATGTTCATGGCATCTTCTTCCATTTACACATAGTTTACTAAAAAATGCATCTTCAATATTCCTTCTACATTTTGTTATTGAAATATAATTGTGCATCATGGGAGGAGGAGGGTCACCTTAGTAATGTCTTTTGCAAAAATATGCAAATGCATCATAATAGAACTAGAATTCAACATGGTATTAACTACATTTATTGCTCTTTATTGTGTTAGGTCTAATATACCATGGTTTCAATTTAAAAAAAATGCTAATGGAAATATTGGCTTTAGGATTTCTTTCTTGAAATTTATTGAAAACTTCAACTTTTATCATCTTTATAATGTGCTCACAATGATACATGGCTCTAGATAGAACCATTGCAAAAAATGCTTTTGATCCATAATAGTATGAGAATGGGTTCCACAAAAGTCTACTATCTTTTCTCTAACACCTTCTTAGAAGTTTAAATTGGTAAATCTACTTGTAAATAAAATCCAATTAAGCAAAATCATTTTTTTACATCTATATGAACCCTAAATTTAGTAGGTTTGCACAATTCGTTTCCTTGAAACATCCAATATTATTGATGTCATTGTTGCCATTCAACTTCTTGAATTTCATTGTGTGACAACAATAATTGTAATTATACTACAAACAACTCTTATATTGAGTTTTTTCTATTTTCCAATGAAAGAATGTTTTTAATACCTATTTTGATCAATTCTCAAGTGTCTTTGCATACTTAACATCTTGAAAACCCAAGAATTTTGTTGCATGCTTTAAGAGTGTGTCTTTTATCAACCCATGTAGGGTATTAGCCTATGTAATCATTGATATGCACCCAAACAAGAACTTAATTATATTGCTAAAATGTTCTCTCACTATTCAATTAGGACTTAGGACCCCAATTTTTTCTCTTATATTTCCATCGAAACTTTCTAAAAAATATCCAACCTTTTAAAAACAATGACAACTTCTAATTATTCTTGAAACCTAAGAGGGGATAAGGTCCTATGGTAGTTGGTCAGATTATATCCTGGCATAGTCCAATCTATTTTTTGCATGTGATGCATATAAAACATGTATTAAAGAAAAAATAAGTAAATTATAAACTAAAATGTAAATTAAAACTAGGAGTATAATATGCATTTGGTGAATGTGGTTAAAATTTACCAATATTTCCCTCCACTCCATACTTTGAAGACTCTCTAGTTAGATGCATTAAAGGTTCGGCAAAAAATTGACGTACATTTTCTCCTAATTGATTCTCCTAGTGTTTTCCTCATCGTCTCCCTAGCCTTCTTTCACATGTCATATTTGTCAATGCATTGGTGATCATTTTTCTTGTTGCACTTTGTCATATTCCCTATCTTGATAATTGATTTCATTTTTTTTTTTCTTTTCCAAATTATAAAGGAATCATGTATGAGTCTTTTCACCTTTTTATTTATTTTTTATTTTATGTCATATTTCTTTTTCTTTCTATCTATCTATTGCAACAAGATCTCAATTGAAGTTTTATAGCTCAATTAAAATCAATATCTCAATTAGGTATTTTGTTAACACATCAAGACCTTGATCAAGGGTTTAATAACCCCTTGATTAAGATCTTCTAAAATTATGTTATAGACCCTTCATTGCGATATTTTAAAATTCTATTGTAGACCCTTGATTGAGATTTTAGTGAGACCTTGATCAAGTGATAGTACTTGATTAGAATTTCAAAAACTAGAAACCCCAACCACTTTCTATAGGATTTTCCACAACTCACAAGTGGTAAATCATCTTCATGTCTTCCAACATAGGTGTTGGACTTGATGCTAGTGAATCATTATTATTTAATTTTCCCATTTTCAATTGCATATTGTAATTTAAAACAGTTTCTTATTGAACTTATATTTATTTTTAGTAGTTATGGGGTGCACAAAGAAAAATTAGTAGCATAGAAATTATACCAACTTAGATCCATATAACACCGGATCTATCATGCGCCGAGAGGTATCAAATCCCTTGAGGTGAAAACCTTTCCTCAAGTTCTACACACCAAAAACAAGGTTTGCACCTCAAGATATTTGATCCCTCTCAGTGCATGATAGATCTGATGTTAGATGGATCTAAGTTGGTTTGGAACAGTTTTAAGTCAATCAAACATTCCACACACACAAAAATAGTTAATCAATATGAAAACATAAGAAATTATTCTAAATTATTTATATTTGTATTTCTATGGTTTGAAAATATTAAAATAAATGTTCCAAGAATATCATATTTGATTAAGTTAAAATATCAAAAGAAATGATTGTGTAATATATATTGAAATTTAAATATAATGTGATTATCTAAATGATAAAAAGTAAAGATATAAAATAAAGTGCTTTTAATCTTCAGCTGTCATAGGGCAATAATGTCACATTTTTAGATTATCATTATTATGTATATGTTTGAGATAAAATTCAAAATTCACATTATGTTTTCTTTGCTTGGCATGACCATATCATTCTCTTCTTTATTTTGGTCTATGTTTCTTTCCCTGAATGGTTTGTATGCCTGTGTTTGGATGCTTTGAGTGGTTTGTGTGTTTATGTGTTTGGATTTGGATGGTAGTGTTTGTGAATGTTACAATTGTTGTGTTATGTTTTTATATGTGTATGCAATTTTTTATTAGTAATTAGTTGGTGATGAAGAAGGGAGACAATATTGTCAATAGTTTGCATGAGGATTGATATTACACATCTATTTCATTTAATTTTAGGTATCACAACTTTTTACAAGTAATGCAAGCAATCAAATGAGATTAGAAATCAACATCTACAATGAAATCAATGCATCTAGTGAAAGCAATCAAATAGGATTAGAAATCCACATCTACACTAAAATCCATGCATCTAGTGCAGGCAATCAAATATGATTAGAAATCCATATCTATGCCAAAATCCATGCATTTAGTGCAAGAAATTAAATAGGGTTAGAAATTCACATCTACATTGAAACCAATGCATCTAGTGCAAGAAATCAAGTAGGACTAGAAATCATCATCTACACTGAAATCAATGCATCTAGTGTAATAAATATTCTTCCCTCTCTCCCCTAGCCATCTAATCTGTTATGAAACTAGCTCACACAAAGATAGAAAAGATAGATCAACGCCTTAGAAATAAGCCTCTTCGAGGGGGAAACCTCCTTTACATTACACAAATGAACAATTCTTAGACGATACAAATGATAAGACCTCCTTTCTATATATAGGAGTCTAAGGGGTCATAATATAATTAGAGCCGACATAACAATAATAATGTAAGGGCACAATAATAACAATCGTGGGCTTCTATGGGGCACAATAATAACAATATGGGGACTACATGGGCACAAAAATATAATAAGGGGGTTGTAGTAATAACAATAAGGGGTTACAGTAGTATTATAGGGAACTAACATGCCCCTCTCCTTCAAAAAGTGTTGTCCTCAATGCTTCAGTAGTTCTTGATGCTTCTGCATAAAATTCTTGTCCTCCCATGTGGATTCTTCAGCGGGTAAGTTCTTCCACTTGATGAGATACTCTGAAATTGATCAATTTCGTAGCTGTCGAGTTCTTTTTTCTGTGACTTCTCCAGGCTCCAATGCGATTTTTCCTTCCTTGTCAAGTTCTGGAAATATTGTTTGAACTGGGGTCTTCTCCAACTTTTGAATGAGTTCGCACCTTGCTTTGTCATTCTTCCATTCATGCCTTGTTTCTTTTATCAAATTTGGTTGGATAATTATACCAACCTCTGTCATTTCTTCAACCATAAATTCAATTTCATTCCTTTGGACATATGGATATCTATAAGGCCTCATGTTTAGAGGAACACTTCCTGGAATCAAATGATCATGATCACGAATAGGTGGGAGTCCTTTGGGAGTCTCAAATACCTTTGAATGATGGTCCAAGACTTTGTGGAGATGTGGAGAAATAGATGATTTCGATATGGGAACCTCTAGCAAACATAATTGTGAAATTATGCCTCGTTGTTCTTTCTTTAGAAGCTTTATCATTCTGTTCGAGTTGATTATCTTTCCCTGTTTCCATGTGATACCCTTAATTCAACTTCCTTTCCTTCCAATGAAAATTTCATGAAATGTTCTTGAAAATTAAAAGCTATTGTACCCAAGGATTGTGGCCATTGCACTCCTACTACAACATCAGCACCACCCATTGGAATGGAAAGCATTGGGCTATTCAATACATATTATCCCATATATAGCTTGATATTATGACACTTTCCAGAGAAATTTATGATTCCTCCATTTGCAACCATTACTTGACACTCTGGTGCTAGATATAGGAAGAGATTCAATTCCTTGGCTATCTTACAATGAATAAAATTATAGGTACTACCCGAATCAATAAACACTATTACCTTTTTCTTTTTGATATGTCCTTCTATCTTGATAGTTTGAGGAGTGGTAATTCCGACCAATGCATTACAAGATATTTTTGGATTCATTTCTTGATGCTCGATGTGATCTTTTGCTTCTTGAACCTTTTCCTTCTTGATATGTCCTTCTATCTTGAGAGTTTGAGGAATGGTAATTTCTGCCAATGCATTACAAGATATGGTCGAATTCATTTTTTGATGCTCGATGTGGTCTTTCACTTCTTGAACATTTTTCTTCTTGATACGTCCTTCTATCTTGAAAGTTTGAGGAGTGGTAATTCTTGCCAATTCTTTACAAGATATGGTCGGATTCATTTATTCTTTCATTGGGGTTAGTTCCTGGTGTATATCCTCTTCTTTTGATGCTTCTTGATCCTTTTATTCCTCCTCTTCATAATCAATGTAAAATATTTTCTTCTCAGCACACTTATGACCTTTAATGTATTTGTTATCACAATTGTAACGACGCCCTTTTTCTCTTTTTTCTTCCAATATTTGTGGTGTCAACCTTGTAGGTTTTGGAAGGCTAGAAGAAACAACACTTCCGTCTTTATAGTTGTGAGGGGTATACTTCCTTGTTTCCATAATTTTGCTTTCCACTTTTCTTTCCAACCGAATGCCTTCTCCAATGAACCAGGTTCCCAAAGATGAACCTCATGTTGAATGTTATCCTTTAAATTCCCTATGGAGACATCAATCCTTTGCTTCTCTGGAATATCATTTTCCCTTATATTCAAATTTTTAAAGTCCTCAATGTGCTCTGCCATTGAAAACTTTTGTTTGAGATTTATCAATTGTCTAAAGAAGGTGTTTCTCTTTGTATCCTCATAATGTGCTATCATTTCCTCTGTGAAAATTGACCACGTAACAAGTGGTTCACGAGAACAAAGCCCTTTATACCATAAAAATTGATTCAGTTCTAAATAATTAGATGCATTACATACCTTTATAGTGGTACACCATGTAGACCAAAATATTTCTCCATCTGTAGTATCCAATTTACCGGATCCTTGCCATCAAACTTCCTCATCTTGCTTTTTCTTGATTTTAGGAGCTCGATCTTGAAATGCCTGTAACTCTGTAATTTAGTATCTTTAAGTTATGAAATTTCAGTTTATAATAGCTCTCTGAGTCCTATTTCTAACTCCGCAAGTCTGATCGCAATTGGATTCTCCAATGAAGAGTTATGCCAATTCTTCCACGATGACCTGAGTATAGACATTTTCAGTAGAGCTAACTTGTACAACGTGTAGCAGGTCACTGTTTCAACCTTAGATTCTGAAAATGGTACCCAAAAAACTAAAGTCCATCCTCTTTTTGTAGCTTCTTATGAAATTTCAATCAGATGCTCAGAGAGAAATTTATGAGGATTTTCCTAAGGTCACCTTTTTAGGATGTAATTCGGGAGTCTTCAAAAACTCTAACTTCCTCAGATCAGATATCCAAAAATATAGCGAGACAATATCTGAAATTTGGACCCGAGGTTTAGACCAATTTCTTCTCAAATGGATTTTATTTTTAGCTTCTAAAACTTCGTATCAAAAACGTTATAGCAAAACTTCTACGATGACCTGTTTTAGATGAAATTCTGGAGCTTGCAAAAACCCTACATTCCTCAGATCATATCTCCATAAATATAGCGAGACAAGATCTGAAATTCGGACCCAAGATTCAGTGCGATTTTGTCTCAAATGGTTTTTTTTTTCACTTCTGAAACATCGCAGAAGAAAAGTTATAGAGAAAATTACACAATGACCTGTTTGGAGCAGCGAAACCCTAGAACCCAAAGCTTCGATACCAAATTTTATGAAACCAGCTCACAAAAAGATAGAAAATATAAATCAACGCCTTAGAAATAAGCCTCTTCGAGGGTGCAACCTCCTTTACATTACACAAATGAACAATTCTTAGATGATACAAATGACAAGACCTCCTTTCTATATATAGAAGTCTAAGGGGTCATAATATAATCATAGCCGACATAACAATAATAATGTAAGGGCACAATAATAGCAATCGTGGGCTTCTATGGGGAACAATAATAACAATATGGGGACTACATGGGCACAACAATATAATAAGGGGGTTGTACTAATAACAATAAGGGGTTACACTAGTATTATAGGGACCTAACATAATCTTGAAAATATTATTAAAAATTTTACAGTCTCAAAATTAACAACATCTAATCCATCTAATGCAATCAATCAAATAGGATTAGAAAACAACATCTACATTGAAATAAATGCATATAATGCAAGCAATCAAATAAGTTTAGAAAACAATATCTGCATTGAAATCAATGCATCTAGTGCAAACAATCAAATATAATTAGATTTCAACATCTACATTAAAATCAATGCATATAGTGCAAGAAATCAAATAAGATTAGAAATCACCATCTACGCTGCAATCAATGCATCTAGAGCAAGCAATCAAATAGGATTAGAAACCAACATCTAAACTAAAATCAATGCATCTAGTGCAAATAATCAAATATAATTAGAAATCAACATCTACACTAAAATCAATGCATCTAGTGCAAGCAATAAAATATGATTAAAAATCATCATATACACTGAAATCAATGCATATAGTACAAGAAATATTGTTCCCTCTCCCCCCTCCATCTATATCTATATCTCCCTCTATCTCTCCTTCTTTGTCTCTCTATATCACCCCCCCAAACACACACACACTCTTTCTCCATATCTATCTATCTCTCCCTCCCTCTCTTTGTCTCTCTCTTCTTTCCTCTCTTCACCTCCCATCTATATCTCTATCTCCCTTTGCCTTGCCTTTGTCTTTCTATATCACCCCCAAAACATACACACTTTTTCTCCATATATATATATATATATCTCGCTCCCTCGCTCTTCCTCTCCCTCTCTCTTCCACTTCACTCTCTCTCCCCCTTGTCTCTCTCTTGCCTCCTGCTCTCCTGTCTCCTTCTCTCTATCTCCCTTGTCACTCCCTCTCTCTCTTCACCTTTCTCTCTCTATGTATTTATTCTTACCTCCCTCTCTCTTTCCCTCCAACTCCATCTCTCTCTCCCTCCCTCTCTTGTTCTCTCCAACCCCATCCCTCTCTCCCTCCCTCTCTCCTTCTCTCTCTCACGTTCTCCCTTTCTTCCTTCCTCTCTCTCCCTTTCTCTCTCACCCCCCTTTGTCTCTTGGCCCCCCCCTCTCTCTCTTCACTCTCCAACTCTGTCACTATCTCCATCCCTCTCTCCTTCTCTTCCCCCTTCCTTCCA
The DNA here is from genome assembly GCA_000404065.3 of Pinus taeda. NCBI lineage: Eukaryota > Viridiplantae > Streptophyta > Pinopsida > Pinales > Pinaceae > Pinus > Pinus taeda. The sequence continues at coordinate 91,015 of APFE030209929.1, forward strand.
TCTTTCTTTCTTTGTCTCTTTATCTCACCCAAAACATACACACTCTCTTTCCATCTGTCCCTTATCACCCCCCTCTCTCTACCCACTTTTCTCTCTCTATGTATTTCTTGTTCACTCCCTTTCTCCCCTCCAACTCCATCTCTCTGTCCCTCCCTCTTCGTCCTTACCTCTCCCCCCCTCTCTCTCAAGTCCTCTCTAGTCCTTCCTCTCTCTCCTTTTCTCTCCTCCCTCCCTCTCTCTCCCCCTATCTCTCTCTCACTCTCTCTCTTCTCTCCAACCTTGTCCCTCTCTCCCTTGCATCTTTGTGGCTCCCTCTCCCTCTCTCTCTCTCTTACCCTTCCCTCCCTCTCTCTCCATTCCTCCTCCCCCCTCTCCTTCATTTTATCTCCATCTGTCCCTTGTCACTCCCTCTATCTCTCTACCTCTATCACTTTATGTCTTTGTTCTTCCCTCCATATATATATATACATCTAGAATTGATATATATCATGATATGTTAATATATATTATAATATAACACATTGAATAGAATATTAAATTGAATATTATATTAATCCAAAGTTATTACATTTAATAATATTAATATTATATTGAATAATGTTTTTTAGGAATGTTGGCAAAATTTATAATAAAACTACAACAAATTAATATTTTCAAATATTAGAACTTTGATATTGAAATATTTAGGTCTTTAAAAACTTTAATATATCCATAGGATATGGTTTTTTTTCTTTAAAGATTTATTTTACAAATAGTTAATTAAAAGAAATATTAAAAGATTTTGGAGTAGGATTTTCAATTCTTTGTGTTGAATTAACCTTTTCCCTTTGGTTTAAGAGATGGTATTGGCTTTAGTAAATTTGAGTAAAGATGTTTAATATTTTACCTAATTTTAAGTTTTAATGTGGTTTTTTTTTGTTAAAGATAAATTTGTGATCCATTCAAATTCAGGTATATGATAAAGAAACTATTAAACGCATGTGATAATTTTTTATTAACCATTCAAATTATATAGTTATATTTCAATAATCAATCTTAGTCCATTAATAAGATTAAAAAGTTGTATATAATGTAAGATTCAAGCTAATGTTTTGGCCAACATTAGTATAAAATATTTTTATTATTTTTTGAGGCTGTGACATACTTACACATCGGTGTCATACTGGCTGCAACGTCTCTTAAGTAAAAAAATATAAAACAATTGTGGGATACATATGGATTTTTCCTCCTCAAAATGATAATTTTGGTTTTTCAATTTATACAAACTTAAATAATAATCTATCAACTTCAAAAAATAATAAAAAATAAAAATTCGCAAAAGAGAGGTTGGATTTCCCACATATGTGTGCACATGTGTGTTTAATATATATATATATATTATACTATATATATATATATATATTTATATATATATATATATATATAATATATTATATATATAATATATAATATATAATACTCAAACATACATATGAACACAATAAAAAATGGTGGCAAATCCAAACTCTCTTTTTGCGATTTTTAATTTTCTTAATTATTTTTTGAAGTTGATAGATATTATTTAAGTTTGCATAAATTCTGAAAAAAACCAAATTATCAAATTTCTGAGGAGGACAAAATCCATATGTATATATAATAATAATATATATATATATATATATATCATATATATAGAGAGAGAGAGAGAGAGAGAGAGAGAGAGAGAGAGAGAGAGAGAGAGAGAGAGAAGAATAGAAATGTTACAATCCTGAAGGGACTATTCATTCTCAACACCTAGACTCAAAACCATTACATCAAAGCTCATCATATCATTTGCAATAATTGAATCTGTTGGCATTATGACAGAGGTTTGACGCTATGACACAAGTGTTGTCCTTGATGGCAACTCACTCAAATGACAGATCACTGTTCAGGTTCTCAGACTGAAAGGAAAAGAGATATACACATGTTCCTCTTAACCAAGCCGCGCATACAAGCAGGATCATCGATCAAAAAGCGCATATGCGTATGCACACACTTTCATGCACGTAAAAGTGCGTATATGTGGGAAAACTTATTTTTTGGTCCATGGTTTTTGGTCCTTGGTATTTGGACCTTGGTATTGCGTCCGAAGTGTTGAACCCAAGTATTGGGTCCCTAGTATTGGTTATAAATGGTTTTGGACCAAGGTATTGAGTAAGGCCTAAGACTATAAAAGGGGAAGGAGATCATTAGGCAAAGGATTCACTCAAGCATTGAATATCTTATGAAGAGCAAGATCTAGAATTGGGTTATGGTGCATAGTTGGATTTGAACCAAGGAGGAACCTCAGCACTAGAAGAAGGATAAGTTCTATTGATGGGTCAAGATCTTAAGGATTGAATAGTAATATCTATATGTGATTTTGATATGTTATATTTGGCGCATGACTTGATCTATAACTCTGATAATCTGGGTATAATTGATGTCTGAATAAGTGAAAAGGGTAAATTATCTTTTATATATCTGTATGTAGGTTCGGCACAACAGAGGCGCGTATACACACTAGTTAAGTAAGTCAAAATAGCGTATACGCTGGATGGCCTTGAGACAGAAGCATATGCACGCAGGTTCTACATATTGAAGTAGCGTACGTCACATGAAATATGTTTTAGCTACTTCTATTTATTGCTGCAATTTTCTGGGTTCAGGATTGGTTTCTGGTTACTGTTAATGTATTATGGTTACATAATTCAGAAAAGTAATTGTTTGATTCAGTTTTGATAGAAGCAAAGGAGATTGATTGATGCAGATGTATTTGATGTTTTATTATTGTTATTGATGGATCCAGTGTAAAAATTTATGAAACGTGGTCCGTGGAAGAAAAGAGAAGGTTGAAGCCTTCTGTAGGTCAACACCTATGTACTAGTACCTCAGCTAGTACAAGAGCTAAGGGGGTTGTAGCTCCCTTCTAGGAGAAGCTGGAGAATGAGAGAAGGTTGTAGCCTTCTGTAGGTAGCAGCCTGTGTACTAGTATAAGACTGCACTAGTACAGAAACATTGTAAAAAGAAGTTTCTAATTAAAAGAATATAGAGACGAATTGCAGCAGGTGGTTTTCACCCACATTGGGTTTCCACCTTATATCTTGTGTTCTTATGTGTGACTGTCTGTTCTATTTTACTGTTCCTCGTTACTCTTTATATGGTTTGATGCACAGATTAATGATAAACATCTGAAGAATAATTTGAATTTCAAGTCTGTTGGTTATACGCTAGTTTCCTTAACTGCAGTTGCGTACATACGCGGATTTTAGTAACTGAAGTAGCGTATACAAATCTGATTGTAAAATGAAAAATAATTGACTTGATAATACTGATTGACCCCCCTCTCAGTATTATTTCCAACAATTGGTATCAGAGGAGGTCCTTCATAAGAAGCTTGATTGCTTGAAGGAAGATCTATCATCATGAGCAACTACGAAAAAGAGGCATCAATCAGGCCACCAATTTTTGATGGGAGCAACTTCGTCTATTGGAAGGTAAGAATCATAGCCTATCTTCAATCTCTTGGTACAGAAGTTTGGGATATCATGGAAGCATGATACACATTTCCATCAGCAACTCCTACAGATACGGCTGGGAAGAATCAGTATGAAACAAATGCAAAGGCTGTCAATACTCTATTAGGGAGTCTATCTCAATCAGAATTCATCAAGGTTATGTAGCTCAAAACTGCAAAATAAATATGGGACAAGATCGTTCTGAGCTATGAAGGAGATGATCAGGTAAAACGGGCAAAACTACAAACTCTCAGAATTCAGTATCAAAATCTCAGAATGCACAATGATGAGAGTGTGGCTAACTATTTCTTACGTATAGATGAGATTGTTAATTGTATGAAAAACTTGGGTGAAGAAATAAAAGAAGTTACTTTGGTTGAAAAGGTTCTAAGATCTTTGTCTTCTAAGTTTGAATCAAAAGTTTCTGCCATAGAAGAAAAGAAGAATCTACAGAGCATTACCATGTCATAGCTGCACGAAATCCTAACTGCTTTCGAAATGAGAAAAGGGGGACCATCAGACAGGAGAGAAGCCACATTCAAAGCCTCAGGAAAAGAAGATTACAATGAGTCAGGACATATTTTAGAAGGAGAGGAAGAATCAAACTTTGTTAGGAACCTTCAACGGGGTTCTAGAAGATTCAGAGGGAAGCTAGCTTTCAAATGTTTTGCTTGTGGAAGAGTTGGTCACTATGCTGCCAAGTGTCCTCATAAAGATAAGATTGACAAAGGTAAGGAACGAGTTAGATGGAACATAAAATTTAATGTAAGTAGGAAGAGCTATTATACACATGAAGACAATGATGGATTTTCAAATAGCGATGAAGATTAACAATGTAATGATTATAGACTTTTGATGGGTTTTGAGGATGATGATTTCTTGGATGCTATAGATGAAGAAGGTCTTTATGAAGAAATATCTAAACTTAAAATTTGTTTAGAAGAAAAGAATATGATTATAGATACTTTGACATTCCAACTTGCTGAAAGGGAAAAACACAATGAAAAGTTAGAATGTGAAATTGTGGGACTTAAAAAAGATATTGAGAAATCAAAATCTCTTAATCTCAGATTTGCTAAAGGATCTGAAACTTTAGATGAGATTATCAAAGTGTAGCATTCTCCTCTAATCAAGACAGGTCTTGGATATACTGAAGAAGCGTCTCAAGCACAAAATCCATCCACCTCCAAAAGTTATCCTAATGCAGCAAGGAGAAGTGAACAGGTTAACAATCGACAACAAAAGCATAATGCAGATCACCAGGTAAATCAGGGACAATTTACTTCAAGAATGAACAGAGATCACTAAGTAAATTGGGGGCAATCTACTTCAAGGATGAACAGAAGCTACAACCAACCAAAGGTAAATCATTCTCAATTTTCCTCAAGAATGGATGTCAATGGAAACTACAATCATTTGGTCGGTAGGTTTGATAATCGTAGGAATTTCTTCAATGGCCAATGTTTCTCTTGTCATAACTTTGGACACAAAGCTGCTCAATGTGTTTCCTACAAGACCATCATGACTAGAGAAGCTCAAAAAGAAAGGAGTATGACTGGGTTCATGAAAAGGACCTACAATAGATTTTCTGCTCTTGAGAATGAAATAGAAAGTTCTATTTGTAACAACTTCGGTCATGAAGATTCTGAATGCAGGAGTAAGTTTCGGCAAACAACTCAGAAGGTGCAAGCTTCATTGAGTCCCAAAACACGGAGAAAGAAAGAACCACAACCAGAAAGATGTGGGATAGCCTTATATGCAGAAGGATAGGAAAACCAGTGGTACATCGACAATGCATGCTCGAAACATATGGCAGGTGATAAAGAAAAACTTTAGTCATATAGTGCCTTAGAAAAGGAAAGGAAGGTCTCATTTGAAAATGACACCCCTGCACTCATAAAAGGTAAAGGTTATGTTCTTTTGAAATAAAAGGTCAAAGCTGGAAATTTTATGTATGTTGATGGCTTAAAGCATAATCTATTGAGTGTCAGTCAAATGTGTGATCAAGGAAATGAGGTAATATTTCGTTCAAATGGATGTATTGTTCGTGAGCTTGATACAGGAGAAATAGTGATCAAAGGCATAAGAACTCCAAATAATTTATACATACTCAAGGGAGGACAACAACAATGCTATTTAAGCAATAATGATGAACACTGGCTATGGCACAGAAGATTGGGGCATCTAAGCTTCTCTCAGATAAGGAAAGCATGCAAATATCAGGTGGTTCGTGATCTTCCTGATATCAGAATTCCAGCCAATACAATATGAAAATCATGTCAGTTTGGTAAGCAAACCAGAAATAATTTCCCTGAGAAGGAAGGATCAGCTAGTAGGCCACTTGAACTTGTTCATACTGATGTATGTGGTCCATCTAGGAAAAGGTCACCTCGAGGAGAAGAATACTTTATATTGTTCATTGACGACTTTTCCAGGATGTGTTGGATAGGACTTCTTAAGCATAAAGATGAATCTTTTGAAAAGTTCAAAGCATTCAAAGCCTTGGTTGAAAATGAATTAGATCGCAGAATCAAATGCCTAAGGTCTGATCGAGGAGGGGAATTTACCTCGGATGAATTTTTCGACTTTTGTGAAGAACATGGAATAAGAAGGGAATTATCTACTACAAGGACTCCTCAGCAAAATGGTGCAGTGGAAAGGATGAACAGAACGGTTCAACAAATGGCTCGTGCTATGCTTGATGAGTCTGGAACTCCTGCAACCTTCTGGGTGAAGCTGCATTTGCTACAGTTACTATTCTCAACAAGACAAACGTGCCGGTAAGAAACCCTCAAACTCCTCATGAACTTTGGTATGGTAAGACTCCCACGGTAAAATACTTCAAATTTTTTGGAAGCAAATTTTACATCAAAAGGACTGATGAAAACCTTGGCAAGTTTGAACCTAGAGCAGATGAAGGCATTCTCCTAGGTTACTTTCCCCACAACAAAGGATATAAGTGTTACAATAAAAGACTTGGAAAAATTGTTGAAAGTATTGATGTAGTGGTTGATGAAGAAGGAAACATTCCTAGGCAAGTAAAATCCGAAGATTTCAAAGATGATGAGGACTATCCTTCAACATCAAATCAGACTTATGATGAATAAGAAACCCATGAGGCACCAGAAGAACATATAAGGATAGAAGAAAAGCATCCGTCCAGATACGTTCAGAAGAATCATCCAGAAACTGAAATTTTGGGGCAGAAAGAGGCAGGTGTACAAACAAGAAGAACTATTTCAGAAGCTTCAAGCTATCTAGCATTGCTCTCCTCCACTGAACCACAAAATGTAAGTGAAGCATGCAAAGATGAATGCTGGGTCAAGGCCATGAATGAAAAACTTGAGCAGATTGAAAAGAATAACACTGAGTTGGTTCCTAGACCAAACGATAAGAATGTCACAGGGACAAAATGGATATTCGAAAACAAGTTGAATGAAAATGGAGACGTTATTAGAAACAATGCCAGACTTGTTTGTAAAGGGTATGCTCAATAACAAGGTATAGACTTTGAAGAAACTTTTGCACCAGTTGCTAGACTTGAGGCCATAAGAATGTTCCTTGCTCTTTCTAGCTTTCATAAGTTCAAAGTATTTCAAATGGACGTGAAATCTGCCTTTCTGAATGGAGACTTGGATGAAGAAGTGTATATTGAGCAACCAGATAGGTTTATCCTTGGAAATGATCCAAAACTTGTATGCAGACTTAAAAAGGCTCTCTATGGCCTTAAACAGGCTCTAAGGGCTTGGTATTATTGTTTAGATAAATACCTCCATCAACAAGGTTTTACAAAAGGATCACCATATAGCAATCTATATATAAAAATTGACAATGATAAGTTGCCAATACTTGTTGTGTATGTTGATGATATCATCTTTGGTAGCAATGAAGAAGACATGAGTCAAAACTTTGCCTTGGTGATGCAAAAAGAATTTGAAATGTCCCTGCTTGGTGAGCTCACATATTTTCTTGGTTTACAAGTCCAACAAAACAAAGACAATATTTGTCTGTCACAAACCAAGTATCTCAAGCAGATCTTGAAGAAATATGGGATGGAGAATTTGAAACTAGTATGTACCCCTATGGTAACAGGATGCAGCCTTAGCACAAATGATGAATCAACAGAAGTACATCAACCAACCTATAGATCCATGATTGGTAGTTTTCTCTATCTAATAGGTACCCGACCAGACATTATGCATGCAATGGGAATAGTTGGAAGGTTTCAGGCAAATCCAAAGGAAACTCATCTTCAGGCAGTTAATATAATTTTCAAGTATCTTCAAGGAACTCAAAACTATGGCTTATGGTATCCTAGAGGTACAGATCTCACACTTCATGCATATACAGATGCAGATTGGGCAGGAAGCATGGATGATAGAAAAAGCACTAGTGGTGGTGCATTCTTCATGAGTTCTAGATTAGTATCTTGGTTCAGCAAGAAACAAAGTTCAATTGCATTATCTACAGCTGAAGAAGAATATGTGGCTGATGCATCTTGCTGCACACAACTCCTTTGGATGATGCAAACATTGCAAGAAATTCAAATCACTTGTACTCCACCTATCTCCATTTTTTGTGATTATACAAGTGCAGTCAATGTTTCAAAGAATCCAGTCATGCATTCAAAGACCAAGCACATACCTATAAAATATCATTTTCTCCGGGAAAAGTGCTTGAACAAAAGGTCAAATTAGAGTATGTTCCCTCCAAGGAACAAGTTGCTGATATACTCACCAAACCACTGCCCAGGGAGACATTTGAATAGCTTAGACAAAAGCTGGGAGTAGTTGATGCATCATCTTGCTATTGAAGCTTGTCTATTTCAGAATAGTGGTTGTACGCAAGTTTAATGTTTAGAATCTGTGTACATACGCTGATTTCTATGGATTCAGTCGCATATATGTTGGTTTGAAGACAAACAGTGGGCCAGGCTCAGGATGAAAAGATTCTGATATGGGTCTGATAGAGACCATCTGACACAGGTTCAGGGGGAGCATATATACTTCTAATAATGAATTGTTGGCATTACCTTAGAAGCTCTTGATTCAAGTACACAATTGTTTTTGGTTTTAGGTGGAACAGGTGCAGAGGGAGAACATGGTTGCGGGTCTGAATAATGATTAACAGATGCTGCTAATAATAGCTGTTGATAAATATCATAGTCTTGCTGTAGATATTTCGTCTCTATGTCATGTATTTCTTTTCTTATCAAGGTCATGCAACGACCTATTTTGGTTTCCCAACTATGCCTGGAATGGATGATGTAATGTTCTTGTTTTATCTTGTGTAAACTTTTGGTTTATCCCCACTTAGTTGGGTGGATGAGTCAATCCCCACTTGGTTGGGAGATGGATGTATGTATGAGTCTTTGGTGGTAGGAAGGTCATTTATAATGTATAAAGTTATGTATCTTCTTGTAGAACATCTTCTTGCAGACCTTGCCTACAATCAGGGGGAGCATGGACAACATAGCAGAGCAGAGATTTCAGCATGAACTCAGGGGGAGATTATATGAATTTGAGTGACTGTGACTTGGGGATGCCATCAAGTCCAAAGGGGGAGATTGTTGATATTATGATAGAGGTTTGTTGCTATGACATAGGTGTTGTCCTTGATGGAAACTCACTCAAATGACAGATAGCTGTTCTGGTTCTCAGACTGAAACAAAAATAGATATACGCAGGTTCCTCTTAACCAAACCAGGGATACACGTGGGATCATCGATCAAAAAGCGCATATGCGTATGCATGCACTTTCATGCACGTAAAAGCGGGTATATGTGGGAAAACTTATTTTTTGTTCCATGGTATTTGGTCCTTGGTATTTGGACCTATGGTTTTGGACCTTGGTATTACGTCCGAAGTGTTGAACCTAGGTATTGGGTCCCTAGTATTGGTTCTAAATGGTTTTGGACCATGGTATTGAGTAAGGCCTAAGACTATAAAAGGGGAAGGAGATCATTAGGCAAAGGATTCACTCAAGCATTGAATATCTTATGAAGAGAAAGATCTAGAATTGGGTTATGGTGCATAGCTCGATCTGAACCAAGGAGGAACCTGAGCGCTAGAAGAAGGATAAGTTCTATTGATAGGTCAAGATCTTAAGGCTTGGATAGTAATATCTATAGAAGAAGGATAAGTTCTATTGATGGGTCAAGATCTTTAGGCTTGAATAGTAATATCTATATGTGATTTTGATCTGTTATATTTGGTGCATGACTTGATCTATAACTCTGATAATCTGGGTATAACTGATGTCTAAATAAGTGGAAAGGGTAAATTATCTTTTATAGATCTGTACGTAGGTTCGACACAGTAGAGGCGCGTATAGACGCTGGTTAAGTAAGTCAAAACAACGTATACGCTGGATGGCCTTGAGACAGAAGCGTATGCATGCAAGTTCTACATATTGAAGTAGCATACATCACATGAAATATGTTTTAGCTACTTCTGTTTATTGCTGCAGTGTTCTGGGTTCAGGGTTGGTTTTTGGTCACTGTTAATATATTCTGGTTACAACATTCAGAAAAGTAATTGTTTGATTCAGTTTTGATAGAAGCAAAGGAGATTGATTGATGCAGATGTATTTGATGTTTGATTATTGTTATTGATGGATCTAGTCTAAAAATTTATGAAACATGGTCCCTGGAAGAAAATAAAAGGTTGAAGCCTTCTGTAGGTCAGCACCTATGTACTAGTACTTCAACTAGTACAAGAGCTAAGGGGGTTGTAGCTCCCTTCCAGGAGAAGCTGGAGAACGAGAGAAGGTTGTAGCCTTCTGCAGGTAGCAGCCTGTGTACTAGTATAAGACTGCACTAGTACAGAAACATTGTAAAAAGAAGTATCTAATTAAAAGAAGATAGAGATGAATTGCAATAGGTGGTTTTCACCCACATTGGGTTTCCACCTTATATATTGTGTTCTTATGTGTGACTGCCTGTTCTATTTTACTATTCTTGGTTACTCTTTATATGGTTTGATGCACAGATTAATGATCAACATCTGAAGAATAATTTGAATTTCAAGTCTGTTGGTTATACACTAGTTTCCTTAACTGCAGTTGCGTACCAACGTGGCTTTTACTAACTGAAGTAGCATATACAAATCTGATTGTAAAATGAAAAATAATTGACCTAATAATACTGATTCACCCCCCCCCCCCTCTTTGTATTATTTCCAACAGAGGAGGTCTTCCATAAGAAGCTTGATCGCTTGAAGGAAGATCTATAATCATGAGCAACTACGAAAAAGAGGCATCAATCAGGCCACCAATTTTTGATGGGAGCAACTTTGCCTATTGGAAGGTAAGAATCACAACCTATCTTCAATCTCTTGGTACAGAAGTTTGGGATATCGTGGAAACAGGATACAGATTTCCCTCAACAACTCCTACAGATACGGCTGGTAAGAAGCAGTATGAAACAAATGCAAAGGTTTTCAATACTCTATTAGGGAGTCTATCTCAATCAAAATTTGTCAAGGTTATGTAGCTCAAAACCGCAAAAGAAATATGGGACAAGATTGTTCTCAGCTATGAAGGAGATGATTAGGTAAAACGGGAAAAACTACAAACTCTCAGAATTTAGTATGAAAATCTCAGAATGCACAATGATGAGAGTGTGGCTAACTATTTCTTACGTATATATGAGATTGTTAATTGTATGAAAAACTTGGGTGAAGAAATAAAAGTAGTTACTTTGGTTGAAAAGGTTCTAAGATCTTTGTCTTCTAAGTTTGAATCAAAAGTTTCTGCCATAGAAGAAAAGCAGAATCTACAGAGCATTAACATGTCACAGCTGCACGGAATCCTAACTACTTTCGAAATGAGAAAAGGGGGACCATCAGACAGGAGAGAAGCCACATTCAAAGCCTCAGGAAAAGAAGATTATAATGAGTCAGGACATATGTCAGAAGAGGAGGAAGAATCAAATTTTGTCAAGAACCTTAAACGGGGTTATGGAAGATTCAGAGGCAAGCTACCTTTCAAATGTTTTGCTTGTTGAAGAGTCCGTCACTATGCTGCCAAGTGTCCTCATAAAGATAAGCTTGACAAAGGTAAGGAACCAGTTAGATGGAACAAAAAATAGAATGTAAGTAAGAAGAGCTATTATACACATGAAGACAGTGATGGATTTTCAAATAGTGATGAAGATGAACA
>APFE030209929.1:102822-130858 GCA_000404065.3 Pinus taeda
TTTCTTGGATGCTATAGATGAAGAAGGTCTTTATGAAGAAATTTCTAAACTTAAAATTTGTTTAGAAGAAAAGAATATGATTATAGATACTCTAACATTCCAACTTGCCGAAAGGGAAAAACACAATGAAAAGTTAGAATGTGAAATTGTGGGACTTAGAAAAGATATTGAGAAATCAAAAGCTCTTAATCTTAGATTTGCTAAAGGATCTGAAACTTTAGATGAGATTATCAAAGTGCAGCCTTCTCCTCTAATCAAGACAAGTCTTGGATATACTGAAGAAGCGTCTCAAGCACATAAGCCATCCACCTCCAAAAGTTATCCTGATGTAGCAAGGAGAAGTGAACAAGTTGACAATCAACAACAAACGCATAATGCAGATCACTAGGTAAATCAGGGACAATTTACTTCAAGAATAAATAGACATCACCATGTAAATCAAGGGCAATCTACTTCAAGGATGAATAGAAGCTACAACCAACCACATGTAAATCATTCGCAATTTGCCTCAAGAATGGATGTCAATGGAAACTACAATCATTTGGTCGGTAGGTTTGATAATCGCAGGAATTTCTTCAATGGCCAATGTTTCTCTTGTCATAACTTTGGACACAAAGCTGCTCAATGTGTTGCCTACAAGACCATCATGACTAGAGAAGCTCAAAAAGAAAGGAGTATGACTGGGATCATGAAAAGTACCTACAATAACGTTTCTTCTCTTGAGAATGAAATAGAATGTTCTATTTGTAACAACTTCGGTCATGAAGATTCTGAATGCAGGAGTAAGTTTCGGCAAACAACTCAGAAGGAGCAAGCTTCATTGAGTCCCAAAACATGGAAAAAGAAAGAACCGCAACCAGAAAGATGTGGGATAGCCTTATATGTGGAAGGACAGGAAAATCAATGGTACATCGATAGTGGATGCTCGAAACATATGACAGGTGATAAAGAAAAACTTCAGTCATATAGTGCCTTAGAAAAGGAAAGGAAGGTCTCATTTGGAAATGTCACCCCTGAACAAATAAAAGGTAAAGGTTCTGTTCTTTTCAAAGAAAAGGTCAAAGCTGGAAATGTTATGTATGTTGATCGCTTAAAGCATAATCTATTGAGTGTCAGTCAAATGTGTGATCAAGGAAATGAGGTAATATTTCGTTCAAATGGATGTATTGTTCGTGAGCTTGATATAGGAGAAACAGTGATCAAAGGCATAAGAACTCCAAATAATTTATACATACTCAAGGGAGGACAACAAAAATGCTATTTAAGCAAGAATGATGAACACTGGCTATGGCACAGAAGATTGGGGCATCTAAGCTTCTCTCAGATAAGGAACGCATGGAAATATCAGGCGGTTCGTGATCTTCCTGACATCAGAATTCTAGACAATACAATATGCAAATCATGTCAGTTTGGTAAGCAAACCAGAACTAATTTCCCTGAGAAGGAAGGATTAGCTAGCAGGCCACTTGAATTTGTTCATACTGATGTATGTGGTCCATCTAGGAAAAGGTCACCTCGAGGAGAAGAATACTTTATATTGTTCATTGACGACTTCTCCAGGATGTGTTGGATAGGACTTCTTAAGCATAAAGACGAAGCTTTTGAAAAGTTCAAAGCATTCAAAGCCTTGGTTGAAAACAAATCAGATCGCAGAATCAAATTCCTCAGGTCTGATCGAGGAGGGGAATTTACCTTGGATGAATTTTTCGACTTTTATGAAGAACATGGAATAAGAAGGGAATTCTCTACTGCAAGGACTCCTCAGCAAAATGGTGTAGTGGAAAGGATGAACATAACGGTTCAACAAATGGCTCATGCTATGCTTGATGAGTCCATAACTCCCGCAACCTTCTGGGGTGAAGCTGCATTTGCTGCAGCTACTATTCTCAACAAGACAAACGTCCGGGTAAACAACACTCAAACGCCTCATGAACTTTGGTATGGTAAGACTCCCACAGTAAAATACTTCAAAATTTTTGGAAGCAAATGTTACATCAAAAGAAATGATGAAAACCTTGGCAAGTTTGAACCTAGAGCAGATGAAGGCATTCTCCTTGGTTACTCTACCCACAACAAAGGATATAAGTGTTACAATAAAATACTTGGAAAAATTGTTGAAAGTATTGATGTAGTGGTTGATGAAGAAGGAAACATTCCTAGGCAAGTAAAATCCGAAGATTTCAAAGATGATGAGGACTATCCTTCAACATCAAATTAGACTTATGATGAAGAAGAAACCCATGAGGCACCAGAAGAACAAATAAGGATAGAAGAAAAGACTCCATCCAGATACGTTCAAAAGAATCATCCAGAAACTGAAATTTTGGGGTAGAAAGTGGTAGGTGTACAAACAAGAAGAACTATTTCAGAAGCTTCAAGCTATCTAGCATTGCTCTCCTCCACTAAACCACAAAATGTAAGTGAAGCATGCAAAAGATGAATGCTGGGTCAAGGCCATGAATGAAGAACTTGAGCAGATTGAAAGGAATAACACTTAGGAGTTGGTTCCTAGACCAAACAATAAGAATGTCAAAGGGACAAAATGGATATTCTAAAACAAGCTGAATGAAAATGGAGATGTTATTAGAAACAAGGCCAGACTTGTTTGTAAAGGGTATGCTCAACAAAAAGGTATAGACTTTGAAGAAACTTTTGCACCAGTTGCTAGACTTGAGGCCATAAGAATGTTCCTTGCTCTTTCTAGCTTTCAGAAGTTCAAAGTATTTCAAATGGACATGGAAATCTGCTTTTCTGAATGGAGACTTGGATGAAGAAGTGTATATTGAGCAAACAGATGGGTTTATCCTTGGAAATGATCCAAAACTTGTATGCAGACTTAAAAAGGCTCTCTATGGCCTTAAACAGGCTCTAAGGGCTTGGTATTATCATTTTGATAAATACCTCCATCAACAAGTTTTTACAAAAGGATCAACAGATAGCAATCTATATATAAAAATTGACAATGATAAGTTGCTAATATTGTTGTGTATGTTGATGATATCATCTTTGGTAGCAATGAAGAAGACATGAGTCAAAACTTTTCCTTGGTGATGCAAAAAGAATTTGAAATGTCCCTGCTTGGTGAGCTCACATATTTTCTTGGTTTACAAGTCCAAAAAAACAAAGACGGTATTTTTCTATCACAAACCAAGTATCTCAAGGAGATCTTGAAGAAATATGGGATGGAGGATTCGAAACCAGTATGCACCCCTATGGTAACAGGATGCATCCTCAGCGCAAATGATGAATCAATTGCAGTACATCAACCAACCTATAGATCCATGATTGGTAGTTTTCTCTATCTAACAGGTACCCGACCAGAAATTATGCATGCAGTGGGAATAATTGGAAGGTTTCAGGCAAATCCAAAGGAAACTCATCTTCAGGCAGTTAAGATAATTTTCAAGTATCTTCAAGGAACTAAAAACTATGGCTTATGGTATCCTAGAGGTACATATCTCACACTTCATGCATATACAGATGCAGATTGGGTAGGAAGCGTGGATGACAGAAAAAGCACTAGTGGTGGTGCATTCTTCATGAGTTCTAGATTAGTATCTTGGTTCAACAAGAAACAAAGTTCAATTGCATTATCTATAACTGAAGCAGAATATGTGGCTGCTGCATCTTGCTGCACACAACTCCTTTGGATGATGCAAACATTGCAAGACATTCAAATCACTTGTACTCCACCTATCTCCATTTTTTGTGATAATACAAGTGCAATCAGTGTTTCAAAGAATCCATTCATGCATTCAAAGACCAAGCACATACCTATCAAATATCATTTTCTCCGGGAACAAGTGCTTGAACAAAAGGTCAAATTAGAGTATGTTGCCTCCAAGGAACAAGTTGCTGATATACTCACCAAACCACTGCCCAGGGAGACATTTGAATACCTCAGACAAAAGTTGGGAGTAGTTGATGCATCATCTTGCTATTGAAGCTTGTTTGTTTCAGAATAGTGGTTTTACGCGAGTTTCATGTGCAGAATCCGCGTACATACACCGGTTTCTCTGGATCTAGTCATGTATATGTTGGTTTGAAGACAAACAGTGGGCTAGGCTCAGGATGAAAAGAGTCTAATATGGGTCTGATAGAGACCATCTGACATAGGTTCAGGGGGAGCATATATACTTCTAATAATGAATTGTTGGCATTACCTTAGAAGCTCTTGATTCAAGTACACAGTTGTTTTTGGTTTCAGGTGGAACAGGTGCAGAGGGAGAACATGGTTGCTTGTCTGAATAATGATTAATAGATGCTGATAATAATAGCTGTTGATAACTATCATAGTCTTGCTGTAGATATTTCGTCTTTATGTCATGTATTTCTTTTCTTATCAAGGTCATGTAATGACCTATTTTGGCTTCCCCACTATGCTTGGGATGGATGATGTAATGTTCTTGTTTAATCTTGTGTAAACTTTTGGGTTATCCCCACTTGGTTGGGTGAATGAGTCAATCCCCACTTGGTTGGGAGATGGATGTATGTATGAGTATTTAGTGGTAGGAAGGTCATTTATAATGTATAAAGTTATGTATCTTCTTGTAGAACATCTTCTTGCAGACCTTTCCTACAGTCAGGGGGAGCATGGACAGCACAACGGAGTAGAGATTTCAGCATGAACTCAGGGGGGATATTGTATGACTTTGAGTGAATATGACTTGGGGTTTCCATCAAGTCCAAAGGGGGATATTGTTGGCATTATGATAGAGGTTTGACGCTATGACACAGGTGTTATCCTTGATGGCAACTCACACAAATGACAGATCACTGTTCAGGTTCTCAGACTGAAAGAAAAAAAGATATATGCAAGTTACTCTTAACCAAGCCGCGGATACACGCAGGATCATTGATCAAAAAGCGCGTATGCGTATGCATGCACTTTCATGCATGTAAAAGCACGTATATGTGGGAAAACTTATTTTTTGGTCCATGGTATTTGGTCCTTGGTATTTGGACCTATGGTTTTGGACCTTGGTATTGCGTTCGAAGTGTTGAACCCAGGTATTGGGTCCCTAGTATTGGTTCTAAATGGTTTTGGACCATGGTATTGAGTAAGGCCTAAGACTATAAAAGGGGAAGGAGGTTATTAGGCAAAGGATTCACTCAAGCATTGAATATCTTATGAAGGTCAAGATCTAGAATTGGGTTATGGTGCATAGCTAGATCTGAACTAAGGAGGAACCTGAGCGCTAGAAGAAGGATAAGTTCTATTGATGGGTCAAGATCTTAAGGCTTGAATAGTAATATCTATATGTGATTTTGATCTGTTATATTTGGTGCATGACTTGATCTATAACTCTGATAATCTGGGTATAATTGATGTCTGAATAAGTGAAAAGGGTAAATTATCTTTTATAGATCTGTACGCAGGTTCGGCACAGTAGAGGCGTGTATACACGCTGGTTAAGTAAGTCAAAACAACGTATACGCTGGATGGCCTTGATACAGAAGCGTATGCACACAAGTTCTACATATTGAAGTAGCGTACGTCACATGAAATATGTTTTAGCTACTTTTGTTTATTGCTACAATGTTCTGGGTTCAAGATTGGTTTCTAGTTACTGTTAATGTATTCTGGTTACAACATTCAGAAAAGTAATTGTTTGATTCAGTTTTGATAGAAGCAAAGGAGATCGATTGATGCAGATGTGTTTGATGTTTGATTATTGTTATTGATGGATCCCGTGTAAAAATTTATGAAACGTGGTCCCTGGAAGAAAAGAGAAGGTTGAAGCCTTCTGTAGGTTAGCACCTACGTACTAGTACCTCAGCTAGTACAAGAGCTAAGGGGTTTGTAGCTCCCTTCCAGGAGAAGATGGAGAACAAGAGAAGGTTATAGCCTTCTGCAGGTAGCAGCCTGTGTACTGGTATAAGACTGCACCAGTACAGAAACATTGTAAAAAGAAGTTTCTAATTAAAAGAAGATAGAGAGGAATTGCAGCAGGTGGTTTTCATCCACAATGGGTTTCCACCTTATATCTTGTGTTTTTATATGTGACTGTTTGTTCTATTTTACTATTCATGGTTACTCTTTATATGGTTTGATGCACAGATGAATGATAAACATCTGAAGAATAATTTGAATTTCAAGTCTACTGGTTATACGCTAGTTTCCTTAACTGCAGTTGCGTACATACGCGGCTTTTACTGACTAAAGTAGCATATACAAATATGATTATAAAATGAAAAATAATTGACCTAATAATATTGATTCATGCCCCCCTCTCAGTATTATTTCCAACTGAATCTAGTTGGGAAGTATCCTAATCATTTCTCCCAACCACCCAAAATCAACCCAATTGACTATATATATATTAAAAGCAAAATTCACTTATTAACTATTTTAAAAATTTGTAAAAACAAACATATAATAAAATACAAATTAAAATACAAATTTGACATATATAATAATATTGACATTTAAAAGAAACTTCTTATTAAAAATACAACATAATTCTCTAATAATTATTTTGTATTATATATTCAAATACCCAGGATATATATAAATTTCAAAGTTTCAATTTAAAAATTATCAAAGTTTCATTGCCACATTAAACACATATTTATGGATTCATCCAAGTGTACAATCCATTATTACTGCTACCTAGTCATATGAAAGTGTCTCAAATTTGGTAATTGAAAACCACCAAAAGTAAACATAACCACCTCTTTGTGATAGTAGACAAGATTTGATAACATGTTGCATTCCAGTGACATGAAACGAGAAGCTTACTCTTTAAGAAAATCTTTGCCACAATTTGGAAAACCAAGTAACATCATTTATGATTGCGACACTTAGTTTCGAACTTCCTTTTAAATCATAATGTGAAAACATATGGATATCAAATTGAAGAGTTTTACCACTTTCATCTCCAAATGTATGGGCAAACAAAAGTAATCATATAATAAGTAAAACAATATTGCAACTTTTTTAGGATTATAATCACAAGTACTCAAAAGACTAGAATGACAATATAATTTATATTAAACATTCTTATAATAAAAGAATTGATATTTTGTTTAAGAGATGTAATTTTAAAATTGGTTTGGAATATTTTTTATTTCCATTTTTAAATATATGTAGAAAATATAAAAGAGATCTTAAAAATAATATAAGAGAATTATTTAAATATAATTTTTATAGTTTATTAGGCGTGAAATAGATGATGATAATTTTTTTATAAAAGTACTCTGTGGTGTAAAGAATATTGGTTTGGCATGGGCCTAAACCGAATATGAATTATGTGAAAATTTTGATAATTTACGATACTTCTTGAGTCATGACTAACTCAAACTAACAAATTAAGTGTCTAATACTTTAAAACTCACCTACAAAAAATAATATAATATTTATAATTAAAAATTCCAATAAAAAATACCAAATGAAACCTAATCAATACCCAATAGAAACCAAACCATTATCAATACCCAATAGAAACCAAACCATTAAAGTAGGAGATTGAGTGTAATTCATCTTTTAAGATTTAAAACATTTCTCAAAATCTTCAAAATATTAATATGCCATGAGAGTGTTCTATTACAATGCTCTTTCATGATTTGACATTTGTGATGTATATGGTGTATGACCTCTCAACTTCCTCCTCTTAATAAAAACTTGGAACTATACAAAGGATGCCAACTCATTAATTTTAGGGAAACACTAGATTATTGGGAATTTAGGGTTTAATTGTCGATTAACATATCGATTTGCAATTTCCCTTTCGTGATGTTTTCCTAATGTTAGTTGTGTGTTTGTTGATTCATTAATTAGCAGTGACTGGTGGAAAAAACATGTAAGACCGGTAAGAAATATTATATTATTTAATGATATGGACAATTACTTTAGAGTAAGGTACATAATTTAAACAGTTTATCTCCTAAAATGTTCATGTCATGAAAAAATTAATTAATCAATTATTAATTAATCCCAACATTGTTGGACCATAACTCATGGCTCATAGGAATATGCCCTTTGGACCACACATTATTGATACTTAATTTGGAAGTGAATTTCACATTAAAAGAAAAGTGATCCACGATTTTGATGTTTGGAGATAATAAATGCAGCTCCATTTGTGGTTGTAATTAATTTTCCACAATGCATGGCCCTAACTCCTAACGAGTGTCAACACAGACACATTGGGTGGGGTGCACTTGGACGAACAATTTGCCCACTGCACACATTATTGGACTTTTATAAGGGTTGGTGAACATATAATTGGAATAAATGTAACAATGTCATAATTAGTTAAAATATTATGTTGGTAAGAAAAATATTTTTTTTTTACCAAATTTTATATAAATAGAGTTAAATAGAGTAAGTTGATTTTATTTGATTTTTATTATTCGACCTTCATAAATATTAGTGAACATATAATTGGAATAAATGTAACAATGTCACATATTATTTGAATAAATGTAACTATCTCATAATTGGTCAAAATATCATGGTCGTAAGAAAAATATAAAAAATTTAAGAAATTTTAAATGGATAAAGTTGAATATGGTAAGTTGATTTTATTTGATTTTTATTATTGGACGTTCGTAAGTATTGGTGAACACATAATTGGAATTAATGTTACATTCTCACATATTATTTGAATAATTGTAACAATCTCACAATTAGTCAAAATGTCATGGTTGTAAGAAAAATATACAATTTTTAAGAAATTTTAAAGGGATAGAGTTAAATAGTTTGTACCTTGAGAGATTTGATCCCTCTTGACACTTGGTAAATCTAAAATTAAGATGGATCTAAGCTAGTTTATTTTAAATGCGTGTTGTTATAATGTTAATTAATTAATATATGTTGTTTTTTATTTTCTTAAATTACAAATATGTAATGAATATATTATTATTATTTTGTAATACTTTATTCTATAAATTTCTTTTGCTACTAAATTTAGTTGCAGTGAATAGAATGTCAATAAGAGTAAAAGAGATATTAAATTTTTGTTTTTATTTACTTAATCTCAAATCCCTTGATTACAACAAATAGATTCTTGAATATATATTTTGTTAGAAATAGCGAGACACTAATCTTTTCATTGTTCTCTTTTATGTGACTAATTGTTCATGGTAGAAAAACTACCTTGGGAATGATGTCTATCCATATTCTAGCATCATTAGATTCTTAATCTTTGAATATCCTCTGCCGCACGATGCATTAGCTAGAATGAAACCTTAAAAGAATTAATGTATGCATAAGTTAGAAAGAAACCTAAAAAGTGTTAACATGTGTAAGGTAGATTAACAATAGGAAATCACCAAAGTAGCCATTTCTAGCCATAGAAAAGAAGATCTATGTTTTGATGGAAAATTGGCACCTCTAGAAATCCATTAGCAAACCAAAATCCAAATAGCAAACCACAATTTGATAGTAGACAACGATAGACCAAAATTTGGTAGCATACCAAAATCTAAAATTAGGTAGCAAATTGTCATTCTTGAAAATCTAGTAGCAAGTTGAGAAATCCAGTAACACTTTAACATTCATTGAAGTTCCGCTTCTTGTGAACAAAATTGGGCAACTAGATCTTGTTAGGATTAATGTTGTCATGTTCACTTGTTGTTTAAATTGAACTTATTAGCCAAAGCATATGCCTTGAGTTCGAAGCATATGGTCACAACATCTTTCTTAAGAGGTAACCATTGTTGCTCGAAACCATTAGCTTTAGAGGCAGGTTTCAAAATCTGCTAATTTGGAAGCGATGAACAACTCTTGAAAGACCACATGACCATTGTTATATCAACACTAGAGTCTTTTGGGAACCAACAATTCCCTTGAGAAAGAGCCACTCACATCGTCCAATGATTGTAGTATCTCACGTCTAAGGAATCATCATGCAAAGATAAAGTAAAAAGTACGGCCACTAAATATTTCACTAAAAAAAAGTTGGGAATTGAAAAAAACTAAAATCACTCTAGATTCATACACTTGACCATGACATCATAAATTTCCATTTTTATTGTATTTTCTCGATAAGACACACTTCCACCATAATTATGGTGTGTGCACACGAGTTGATATGATTATTAGCATATTATGGTATGTGCACACGAGTTGATATGATTTGAATCATGAAATGATTCAAATAAATCGCTCTCTCAGCCACACAATTCCATTAGGAAATCCTAATGCCACCTTTAAACAGCTTGTCAAATGTGCTTACCTGTCTCTAAAATTTAGGTTCATTTTCAAAAAAATTTCCATTCTTTACAACTCAATATATGAGAGATGTCAACCTAGTTTATAGAGAAATGTCGTCACATAAGGTTACATTAAAAAAATAAAAAATATAGGTCAATTAATATTGAATAAGTATATGAGAGAGATGTTGTATTTAATGTTATATTAAAAAAAAATATGTTGGCTAATTAATGAAAAATAAAAAAGTAGTATTTAATATGTTGGTTCAATTACATTTTTTATCAAGAAAACACATGTACACAATAATATTATCGATTACAAAAGGAAACAAGTGGTGTAGGGTAGCGTAGTCCTTGCCACATAAGTGGATGTTATGCATTTAGAAAATTGCAAATTGATACATGAAGTAGAGAAGTTAATTGCCTGCTAAGAGATATATATTTGCATAAATTTTTGGTGGGTAATAACCAATACTAAGTTGGTGCATTTACACTTTTACTCCTACATGTTAAAGCATTGAAGAAAACATAAATAATGGTAGGTATTAACTCCCATTAGGTATATTTATTTCCATCTTATTTCTTTCAATTTTTATGAAAATACTTACTTAAATTATGGTGGGCCCTCAATGATCGTAAATAGGTTATTTACACGAGTATGAGCTATTTTCAAGACTTTTAATTATGAAGTTTAGCAATGAAAAATAATTACACAAATATTTAAAAATCATGGCATAAATATTTCAGCCATATTCAAATTATGGCTAAAAAATCCTAGGTGGTTATCCACATGGTACAAAGGCGATACCTTAAAAATTATGGTCCAATCAAATGTTTGATTTTTTTTCAATACTATTGAAAAATAAATATTTGTTTTTAAAAGTTAAGATTGGTCAAGGTTAAACTAATAATGGTCAACATGCAAATTGGTTTCTATAGACTTGTCATGGAAAAGACTAATAAAGCATATGTTAGGTTCCTATACCAATAGGATTCATAATTTATGAATGGCTGAGATTTAAACCAGTAATATGTACATACCTTTTCTTTCTGCAAATGTTTTCCATATTCAAAAAATCAAAAAATTTAAAAAATGTAAAGAGGGTATGTCCTAAAAGAAAAATCAAAGGGGAAAAAGAAGGAAAAAGGTAAAAAAAAGATGGAAAATGAACCCCAAAAAGAAAAGACCATGAAAGTGTGCAAGTCCAAATGCCACTACCATTTATTTTTATGCATAATAATGATTGTGTGCAACTTGTTATTTATTTCACAATCCATGGTAATCAAATAATTTAACCTTGATTATTCCATGATTTGAATTTCATGTTGATAGATAAAGAATAAATATCTGACCAAACAGTGTAATCTTGGTAGATAAATAGATAGGTAGAGTGAATAAAAGGAGCTCAACTGTTTAATCTGAGCCCTTGGATGTAATAAGGATAGACTTAGATAGATTTCTATTGTAAAAGAAAAGAAAAATTATTGATAAGGGTTTGCCCAGTGCACCCTAATAAAGAGTAGAAAAAATGGTAGGATGAGTAAATGGGTAAGTAGTTGAATGGTTGCAGAATTATGATGAATGGTTAGTTAAAATCCATATCATATGCTTCATCATCAAGTTATTAAAACATGGATGATAATTGAGTAGTTACAAAAATTCAAATGGTTAATTTCCCCATTCATTTCACCCTCAATTTACTAATTTCCCACAAGTAAAGACAAAAGTACCTAGAAACTTAAGTTAAAAGGGCTCAGAGCATTTCTCTGACTTCCAGAGGCACTGAACCCTCGAACCAATAAATTATAGAATCTAAGTACTAAAGCCCCCTTACCCATGTTCACCACTCCATAATTCATTCATTTCATTTGGAAAAATCCCTTTTCCTAAGGTGAAATCACCATTTACCTAAAGAAAGTTATTACCCCTATACAAAACCCCTTTTTCACAAAAACCCACAAAAATCATTTAGCCTAAGTTATAATGCGCAAGTGCAAACATGAAAAACAAACTATAGTTATTTAATTCCTGAAAATAATCCTTCCCCGTATATTTTTATTAAAACCCATATCATAAATATCCTGTCCCAAGGTTTGAAATATAAACCTTATTAGTAAAATAATTAAATGGATTAACTAGTCAATCAACGACTAATTAAGAGCCATAACCCTCCGCTGAATAAAAAAGAGTAATTAGTCAATCAATGATTAATTAAATCTGTCCCCGCCAATCAAATCACCCCCGATGTCATTAACCCTCCCTAATCTGCAGTTAATTAACTTTGCCGCTTATTAAAACCCCGTCGGGCCCCTCCATTAAACCTCCGATTAAATCATTCCCCGATCACCGTATGATCTGACCCCTTCAGATCCGACGGCTGATGCTTATATCGGGTAGCCTCCGAAGCCGAACATTACTCGCCCGATGTGAGCAGTTTCACTATTCACCCAGCTGCTACGTGGCGTCCGATGAATAGCATCCGACAGCCTCCCCCCAATACAACCAAGCGCCCAAAAGCGGTGCAATGGATTCCTCTTACCGCCTCCGCTACACGCAAAACATCACATCCCCTGATTGGCACCAACTGTCGCTTTCCTAATGTACCCGCCAAAGTATTGACCTTACACATAAAAGCAAAAAACATATAGTTTTTTCATTTTATCATGTAAAAAGAAACTTCTGACTTCCATGCAAATCACAGAGTACGTTCAAATCGTCAACTTGCTACCAACCGTCAACTGATCACAACTGTTGAACTCCAAACCACCTTGTAGACCCGTGCGTTCCCTGCAAATAGTGTACAATCACTAGTACTCTGTTCAATAGCTGAAAACCATGTATTTACCCCAATTTCACCCAGAAGCCCTGTTTTCTTTCCAAGCCTGTACTAGATTGCTTTGAATACTAAGTAATTTAGTTATATAAGTTGCCTG
Source organism: Pinus taeda (assembly GCA_000404065.3). Taxonomy (NCBI): domain Eukaryota; kingdom Viridiplantae; phylum Streptophyta; class Pinopsida; order Pinales; family Pinaceae; genus Pinus; species Pinus taeda. The sequence continues at coordinate 115,915 of APFE030209929.1, forward strand.
GTGACTCTTAGACACCCTGAAACAGACTAGTTCATCCCGAATTCACTGAAAATCCTTTGCCCCCTTTCTTGAATCCACAAGAACCAAGGATGGACGCCCCAGTTGCGTTAAATATCATGCCCATTATGACCCCTCACAAAGATTTAGACCACCTCCCACTTGCAGATAAAGACTTCCAGATTAAATACACTTCTATCTCTGAATCCCCTTTGAAACTATATTGCAAGTACTGGGACCAATTCCTTAACCATGCAGGCCAGATAGGGCTTTGGGAATCTGGGCTTCCCCAATACCAATTCCCAAGGGTCCACATCTTCCTAGAGATTGTACATTACCGCCACATGAACTATGATCCAATCCAAAGGGAAGTGAGAACCCCTGACCAGTCTGTCCTATTTACCATAACTGCTCAGTCAATAAACCAAATGTTGTAATTACAACCAAGTCAAGATCTGACTCCCCTTTCCGTTGGAGATATGCTGAATAAATACCCTACCCTTTCTTCAATCAGACTCACTCAACTATACTAGACCTTCATCAGAGAAGAACAATACACCCCAAAGGATTCTCCCCCATATATATAGACTATATTCTCCGACCTAGGCAGGGACATCACAGACATGATGTCCAATGTGTTAGGTTATACCACAAGTGAGTTTATTGATGAAATCATTATAGCCTTCATGTCCATCTACTCTCTTGGCTAACCGCTAGCCATCATGTTTGATTATGCCAAGTTCATTGCTGACACAGAGTGTTTAAGTATTCTTCAGTTCTCTACCATATATTCTTATATTATCAAGCTGATAGATTTCTAATTGCCCTTCAAAAGCTTGACACCAGAGGCAACCCCAGGTCAGGGATCTTCTGGACCTCTTTAATCCATAGTTTGACTGTCATTACTCCTATAATAACTTCATAGACCTCTTTGTACATCCAGTAGCAGCAATGTTGCTAGGAAGCCCTCCACCTAGAATCAATGCAGACATCATGAGGGTATTACAGTTGTCCAAGCAGTATAAAGTGGGGGATTGGTACTTGTACCAAAACTACACTGAGATAAGGATCTATGGATGTGAGCTACCTCCATATAAATTTCCCAGATACCTCCCTATGAGATTGTTTGCTGTAGAGTACTATAGACAAATGATTAACTCAGATGAGGTACACTTTGTCAAGGCCAAGAAGAAAGCACAACTCAGAATAAAGGATCAACTTGGCCCATTCATTTGTAATAATAGAGAAGCAGGAAACGTAGCTGAAGAGATTCTCCAAAGACTAAGATTAAAACAAAGTTTCCTTTGGATATATGATCCCTGTGATTTCATTTGTAACAGGAGACTGAAGAACAAACTATCTCCTTACATCCACCATAGAATCCCTGAAATTGAGCAATATGCAAATCAATTTGAATGGAGGGAAAATACTTTGGTAGACCAGGATACCACAGAGACTACTATAAATAATGTTTTGATTGACTTAGATAGAATTCTTGATGAGGATTCATTTGTACAAGTTCCAGAAGCAAGTCAATCACAAATACCCAAGGAACATACAACATAACAGCTAGGCCCCTCTGAACAAGCAGGTCCATCAGAACAACCTTAAGAGCAACCATCAAAGCAGCTAGAGCTTTCAGAATAGCAAGAAGAATCAGAACAGCTTGAAATATCAGAAGAGCTTGCTCCACCTAAGAGAATCATGAGAAATTGTCCAGCTTTGTAGACTCCTCTAAATGAGGAGAGAAACCTTAAGGGAGACAGAGAGGAGGCTACTCCTTCCAGTAGACCTATTGCCCAAACCTATGCTAAGAGGCAGAGGTTAAATTCATTTTCAGAACAAGAATAAACAGAAGAGACACCAACAAATTCAGGAGTAGAAAGGACAGAAAGCATACATACTACTCCTTCAGGGGGAACACGAGAACCTTCCACCTCTCAAGTTCAAATGTTGGAAAGACAACAGAGCGTGGAAGTATCCTCTTTCAGGGCTCCTACTGGACAAAGTGAAGACATTAAGGAAAAGTACAAGGAAATCAAAGCAAGGAATGAAAGGCTAAAGGTGCAGAGTTATGCACATTATCTGAAGATGGCTCCAACAAACCAAACAAGGCTAATGTCAGCCTTTGATATTGAAGAAGGGAAAATGTAGATGAGGTTTCTAAAGCCAACAAGATAGCAACCAAAATCCATGGCAGATTACCTTAAAACACATTTTGAGGTATTGGCAAAGGACATTCATCTAATTGATCAAATAGAACTCCATAAGAAAATGGGTGAAATGGTCTATTCTACATTGAACAACAAAGCAATCAAAGCTCACCAGCTCCGGATTTCATTAAGTAACATATCATCATAGTTTCAATTGAAAAATTCCTCCTCAAAAGCCAAAGACACCAGAATAAATTCCTTGGAGGACTTGGTCATAGAGCTGGGACATGATCCCAAAGATGTGAAAGCTGCAGAGAGGCTTATAAAGAAGAAAAATGATGATATAGCTGCACTGAAGAAGTAGCTCAATATTCCTCCACTACATGACCCTCAGACAGCCGAAGTGCTGGAAACACAAAAGGAGGAAGAGCTCATGGATTTAGTACTGAAGCTTAATGATCAGTTGAAAGAAACTCAAAAGGAGATAGATAATCTGATACAGCCTAAGCAGAGTGAGTTGGCCACCACTCCTGAGGCTGTAATCCCTATAGTCTCCACAACAGTGCCCTCCACCTTGGTAGCACCTACACATCCACCAACTACAACATTTCCAGTAACAGGTATTTCAACAGACATGTCTACATCAGTAGCAATAGGGACTTCAACGGAGAAAACAACAAAAATTGTAAAAGACATGGAAGAAATGAGTATCCAGGCCACTGAGCTGAAGAAACACAGAGAACAAGTGTCAAGTTTAGAGACCAATTGTAAACTTGCACAAATACAGTAGAAAGAGGAAACTCAGAGGAACCTAAGGATGGAAAACAGGATAAAAGCCCTTGAGAAGGACTTAACATTACAAGAGCCTTTAGGAGAAATGAAAGAAATCCTTTGGGCCAACATCATTGATTCCAAAAATGAGGTTTGGCCTTCTATTTAGATTATTTTTGAATAGACTGAATTAGTCAAAATGGCCACTGAAGCAATCCACAAGACAGTGGAATAATTAGGTAATAAACCTAAAGAATCCAATCAGTTAATCACATTTTTGAACAACAAAATTAGATATCAGTTTGATGAACTAGAGATAGAAGATAGAACAACCACCATCATTGAAATAAAAAATGTCCTTACCAAAAGGAATTTAATGCTTAATATGGAGAAAAGATGTCACAACATTCAGGCAGACATTGACAACTTTATGCTAAAGTATGGCATCTTGAGAGAAAAGGACTTCCCAGTCCTATGGTTATAAATGATAAGTTAATGAACTAGGAAGATTACATTGATAAGTTAAACAACCTGGCTAGTAGCCAAGCTAGTACTTCAGGAGTGAAATCTTTACCCACTGGGAAGGTGCTTTATGATGGCCTTGAAAATCTGTTTTACATAGAACATGAAGTTAAGCACTTGTTCACAAGCAAAGCCAATTTTTCCAAGTACACAAAAGATGATTAAATTTACAGGAAAATGATAAGGATGAAATTACCTGACAGTGAATGGTGGACAAATTTCACTGATTTACTATAAGTTACTGTAGTAAGTTTACTTGGTAAAACATTCCTGTCAGGTAAAACAGGTAATACAGGATCGAAGCAGAACAGGTAAAGAGTATCAGTAGGTAGAATATAGAAAGTGATTCTAGCACACAACTACAAAGCAACTGAAAGAGCCAAATCCAAGTTGCAACAGTCAACACAGTCATAAGAAAAGGGACAACAAGGAGATAGTTCTCCATCTGTCTCTATCTTCTTGCAAAAAATCTTCTCATTCCCTTGAATAATTCTCATGTAGTTATGAGATATTTTTGTAAACATTTTTTGTATAAGTACTTCACAAAATGAATTAATTGGTGTGGATTATAATACATTTCTGTAGACATTTCATTTTTGAGGCAAAGAGCTATTGTAATCGAGATTGGATTGGTTTGCTAGATATGAAATAAAGCTGAGGAAATTTCACAGGATTCTTGTGCACGGTTGGAACAAATAAGTATCATCTCTCATGTTTAAATATTATTATCTATTCATGTTATGAATATTCATATGTGTTTCTTATAAACTCTGAAAATTAAATAAGGAATAATAACTCAGAATTAGCTTAAGTGCTCTTTGTTTTAAATGTTTACTTTTTATATGTTTTCAACTAAACTATCTTGATATGGGAATCATTAATTGCTCCCTTAATTCCGTAGTTTACCCCCCACTTTTGGTCCATAGTAAAGGATTCTTCATTGTCTTTTGCGCTAGTTAGGACTACATCCTTCACTTGAAACCATAAGATTTTCTTTTTGCTGTGCTAGCCTGGCTTGTGAACTCTTACCTCAGTAATCGATTAGATCCAGTTACACCATTCTTTATTGACTCCATAGCCCAAGGGCCTAAATAATTGCTATGCCCATTTGTTTTCTTAATTCCACCACCCAATCAAAACAAAACACCTTAAGCCTTAAGAACTAGCCTAAAATCCCACCCAAAACAAAGTTAAATTATAAAGAGAGAGCCCTCTTTGGACTTAGGTTGGCTAGAACCTGATTCTAAAAGATTTGGTTTGTGGTTACCTCGGACCTGTTACTGTCAGCCTTTGAAGCCTTCCACCAGTGATCAAACATGCTCTTACAAAATGATTTTAAGGTGCCAAAGTCAAATTTTGTTATTTCAGTGAGTCTTAAAGTAAAATTTGGTCACTAGGTATTAGGTCTAGGATTTGTTTTCACTCCTTTCAAAGTTGTCCAAATGTCGGTCCATGTCACCATTCAGCTGAGTGTACCATCATTCAGACAGTTTTCATCATCATTTCAGGTTCCAATGGGTCATTTTACACCTTGTTTGTGCTTTAGTTGTGCTTAGGTAAGGCTCATTTTCCTCTCCTAGGGTTTTGAAGGTAATTTCTCTTGGATGGTCAAATCATCATCAAAACTTGTATCATGATGCTCATTCACTTTCCCCTATCCTTAAGGCACCTTCTTAAGCACTTCCCATCACTGATATCCCTCAATTTCATCATTTTCCCACAAACCCTAGCTTCTTGCTACAATTTGACAATTTTCTAGGCTAAGCCTATGTTTTTTCCTTTTAGACCCCTTCCCCTCACTCAATATCTGGAATTCCACTTTCATTTGTTTCCTAACATCCCTCCCTATTTCCCAAAATTTTCTCAAGAATTTAGAAGCCCCTTATCCCCTTCATTTCACTTCATTTCGACAAATCCCTTGTTCCACACATCGGGATAGGTTTTCCTCAAACTATTTTTCTGTGCAAGAAAAGATGAATTTGACAAAAGAGAGAGATGTTTTTTTTCCATCATTGACAAAAGAAGAAAAACCTCTTTCAGTTTTTACACAGGTGTCAAAGTTTTAGAGAAATGTCAAATATACAAGTTGCCTCAAGAGGGTTGCTGCACCTCTGGAGTGACCTTGGGAAAATCAAGATTTCTCCTAGCTTGGTTGGCCAAATGACTTTCTTGATGAGTCAAATGATAACTAGACATAAAGAAATTTTCAATGAGATATCATGAGCTCAATTTGGAGTTGAGGAAGACCTTTAAAAGTTGAATACAATAGCACTTTGCATTTAGGTAGCCTCATTTTGCACATTTTGACCAGTCTTGGGAGATTTGACATTTGACAAGGAAAATGATCTCCAAATTGGAAAATTCAAGATGTTTTAGAAAGTAGACTCGATAAGATTTCCAACAAGCTATCACACCCAAATTTTGACACTAGGAAGGCCTTCAAAAGTGGTTTGTAAAAAGGCGTTGCGAACCTGGCAGCCGACACTGCGCATAGAAAAGGCGCTACGCACCTGGGCAGTTTGGGCAGTGGAAAATTACATTGGCACTTTGCATAGAAAAGGTGATACACACCTGTGTGAGGGTGCTGCACACCTGTCAAACTCTTCCAAATCATTCCAATTTGCCTCAATTCTCCAAATTTTCCTGTTGACAATTAAGTAACACAATTATTCTTGTTTGAAAAAGGGTTTTTTGCATCACTTTATGGTACTTGTGTTTATCAAAAACCAAACCCTAGTTTTCACCAAACCCTCTCATATACTTTAAAGCTCATTCATAGATTGTTGTCATATCTCATCCATTGGTTGCCCCCCTAAAATCATATTCCTTCCTATAAATTTCCCTAGATCTCATCCCTTCATACAAATTTCCTAAACCCTATACTTCCTCCCCAAAACCCCACATACTTTATTTGCATACATCCCAAACCCTACACTATCCCGAAACCCTACTCACTCCCTAAATCTTATCGACACGCCCATTCAACCTCACCTACTTTCCTATTCAAGATCTCTTCATACTCATCATACCCTCACTCACCAATCCATCACTCATTGACCATAAAGACAAACAACAGTACAATAATGGAGAGGGACAGTGAGTATGATCTTGAAGAAGAAACCTTTAGTGACAGCTCCATGGAGAGACTTGAGAAGCAAAAAGGAGCAAAACAAATTGGAAATCCTAGTTGATGCTTCATTACCTCATCAAAGTAGTGTTTGAGGTTGTCTTGTGCCAATTTTAGGTCAATTTTGATGCAATTTTGTAATTTTCAAATTTTGAATTTTGAAAAACAGGAAATCCCAATAGGTGCGCAACACCAACGGCACTGCGCTTTTGTTGGGGACACTTTCTTGCAAAGAAGTTTATATTTTTGGAATCAGCATGGAAAAATATGGAAGCCCAGAAATGGTTGAGAATTTTGGACAAGTTCTAGGTCTCCAAAAGGGCAAAAAACACCAAAAAAGTGCTCTCTCTGCCACTTTTTTGCCACACAAGAAGAAATCTTGGGAGAATCAGTTTTTGGAGGGGCAAATGGACTCTAAATTCATAAATTCAAGTTTGTTCCAAAAAGTAGACTCATCAAGCTTTCTAACGAGCTATCCTGCACCTGATTTTGACTCCGGGAAGCCTTCCAAAATTGGCCTAGAAAAAGCACTATGCATAGGATCAGTGGTGTTGCACATAGGATCAGTGGTGCTGCGCATAGGATGAATTTTGCCAGTTTTGCCTGATTTTCCAGATTTTGCCTAATTTTCTCTACAGTTGACTTTTTATTGCTCTCTTGGTGAAATTGGCATGGTAAATGATGTAAATTGATGTAATTATGGATGTAAAACACTTAATAGGGTAGATACATCAAGTCAAAGGTGTTTTTGAGCTGAATGAATTGGTTTCCTTGGTTTTAGAGGCAAGTTGTTCCACTGTCTATATTCCTGTTCTTAGTTTAGATATGGTTGAAACCACCCCTTTTCTCATGGATTCGATCCATATAGCTAGCTTGAGTAGTTTCCTTACCTATATCATGTAATTTTTGTTTCATTTGTAAAGGTTGGACTTTGGCAGAGGTGTTGGACTCACTGAACATTTTGTATCAACAGTTTGGTAAGGAATAAAACCAGGTTTCATAGCTATTTTTGTGGGATTCTTGTGAAAGTGAGTTTATGTATTGTTTCTTCTTTGTAATAAGTTTTTCATATGTTTTATATGTATCCACATCTCTCTCTTTCTTCTAAACTAAATGAATCAAGGTGAATAGACAAAATACACTAATTCACAGTGCTTTGTCTTGGGAATGCATTTGGTTTTCAATGTTTTCACTGTTGGAAGAGGATTCATAGTTTCTTTATGCCCTCCTCAACCCCTCAACTGTCTTAATCTACCATCTCAATCCATTGCTAGTACATAAACCCTTGTCTACCTCACCCCACAGGACATGACTGTATCCCTGAGTTGATTTCCCGGACCCAATCTACCTTCTGGAATTGATCCAGCAACCAAAACCTAAAATCAAACAAAATTCTCTGATCTACTATACCTAGCCTAAAATCAATATTCATTTCAGTCATCTCAAGCCATAGTTGCCATATTCTAATTGAGATTGACAAGGAGAGAGCCCTCTCTCGACCTAGTAGGGCTAGCTACCAGGTTAAGCGTGGTTTGATGTTACCCTAGACTTGCCTTCCTTCAGCCTGAGGTAGATTTAGGCCCTAACAGGACCATTCCTTCTTCAATAACTTCTAGGGAAAATCTTAGTGATAACAACATAGACAAAAAAAGAGAGAGTACGTTTTAAATAGGATCATTATCAAAATAATCAATTAAAATATGTTTGCTATTCAAAAAAAAATTAAACTATAATTATTTGTTTGTAAATTGTTGGTTTCACATTAGGAAAACAAATTCACCTAGCTATAAATCTTACTGACACTTTATTCCTCAAATGTGAAACGTCATAAACACAATCAACTCTTATTACATGTGAAATGTTGGATGACATCAAAATACTTACTAGACTAAAATGTTGCCTACAAAAATTAAGTAAATTGACTGTTGAAAAGTGTGCAACAAGAAATGCTAAATTTAGAATGTGCTAAAAATAGAACTCCTAAAAAAAGCACTTCTAAAAATAACACTTCTAAAAATAGCAGTTTGGCTAATGAGAATTTTGGCCACCTTGGGTGAGAGGTGAAACTGCTAAAAATAGAATCTTCTAAAAATAGAATTTTTGTGTCCCTTCCTATTTTTAGCAGTCCTTGGTCTAATTGTAGGAAGTAAAACGAATTTGGTCTTAACAACTATTTAAAATATTAATTAATTAATCTCCATGAGTTAATTAATTATGGAAAATTAAACTTGAAGTCTTTGTGAGATCATGCAATTAGTTGTCCCACTGATTGAGGAATTTATCCTTGATTTTCTCCACTGATTGAGGAATCAAGTATGAGTTCTATAATGAGAGGATCAGTTGACTTAGTTTTACTTAATCAAGTCCAGTTAGATTAATTTAACAAGTTAAATTAATGAAATATAGTTTGTTAATGCTTGCATGCATGTGACAACTATTATTTCAGATAACTGAGCATTCCCTCATGGATAATTGATGCATGTCAGTTTAGACAAAGACCCAGTTGAGTTCAGATGAGGGACAATGTACTATTAGATGCTTGGATATTTCTAGTAAGTATTCCTTTCATGGAGAAAGATTTATTTCCAAGAGAATTACGTGATATAAGAGATTCGAGGACTTGTGGCCTATATATTGAGGCCTAGGTAGTATATGATCTTCATCTTTTGATTGCAGAGAGTATATGATAGCTCTTGAGCGGATTTTTTTGTAAACAGAAGAGGATTTCCACTTGATTGATAATATTGATATTGGTTTTATACTGGTGCTTTCCCCAGTGATATATCTTGTGTTACGGTTGATTATTTCTTGATCAGTTATATGTGTTTATGCTTGATGTTGCTCATGAATTCGATTATGCTTCCACTTAATGTTTTGTAGAACTAGATCAAGTATTATGCTTTAGTACATTGCAGATATCAGTTTGACCTATAGATGTGAAATTTCTACATGGTATCATAGCACATGTGATCAAGGAAGAACAATATACAGGCAAGAGAAATTCGAAGTTTATTATTTGGGATATAGATCTCAGTTCTTATCACATCTATTTCACCGATGGCTTTCTATGGTTTGAGGCTTGAGTATGCCCTTGATGGCAACTAAAACTACATAGCTTGGAAGGACTGCATGGAGGCAGTATTGGAAGATAACAACCTTAAGGACTTCATTGATCAAAAAGTCCCTAAGCCTACTGATGCTACTCAACTGGCGGAATGGAAGAAGTGTGTGGCTAGAGCTAGGAGAATCATCTTGGAGGGAATTCGAGATCACATAATTTTGAGGCCCCATGGGAAGGAGACTCCGCATGCAATGTGGAAAACATTGAAAGATTTATATCAGAATAACAGTGATCAGAGGAAGCTGGCATTGAAGGACAAACTTCGCAAGATCAAGTGTGAAAAGGATGACACTATCTCTACGTTCCTAAAAAAGCTCACCACCTGTAGGGATGAGCTTGCAAGTGTAGTGGTCGTGACTGCTGATGATGATATGGTGAGTTTAGCACTCCTTGGCCTTCCTAAGAGCTGGCATAGCTACCAGGACTCAGTGAATGGAGGAGATCAGACAGAGCACTAGGGATGGAGCTTCTTCATCAAAACATGATGATGAAGAGAACTTGACTTTAACATCTAAAGCTAAGAAAGGGAAAGGTAAGGCATCCCAATCCAAGTCTTCTCAAGGAGGGAGGAAGTTTGACAAGTTGAAGGTGAGATGCTTTCATTGTCATGAGTTGGGCCATTATGCTACTAATTGCCCAAAGAATAAGTCCAAGAAAGGTTCCTTCAGGAAATCTGATGGTGAGGCACTAGCTTCACAGTTTGAGTTGGATTTCTCACTTATTGCATGCATGGTTTCATCTAGCATGGGATGTGTTTGGTACTTGGATAATGGAGCCTCTTTCCACATGTCAGGTGACAAGAATATTTTGAGCACTTTGGAGGAGAAGGATCTCCAGATACGGATCGAGATGAGCGATGATGGAAAGTACTGTGTCTTAGGTGAAGGTACGATTTTGTTTCATAGGGAGCATGGTTCTCCTCTCACTCTTTCTAATGTTATGTATGTACTAGGGCTGAAAAAGAATCTTGTGTCTATTTCTATGCTTGAGGATAAAGGCTATGATGTAGTCTTTAGTTTGGGAAAGGTTTTCCTAAGGCATATCGGCACTAGACAGACCAAACAGATAGGGATTCGAATTAAGAATCTCGATAAGTTACAAGTAGAAGACTATGTTGCATTAAGTTCCAAAGCAGAGGTGGTGCATGGCCAAGATATTGGCGAGTTATGGCATATGAGATTGGGCCACTTGCATCATGGGGCCTTGAAGATCATGCATCAAATTTCTACTGTATTACCCAAGTGCAAGCTAGAGCAAATGAGAACATGCAAAGGTTGCACTTTGGGTAAGTATGCAAAAGCTTCTTTTCATGATTAGGATAGTAGAGAAAGAGTAGTTTTGGAGTGAGTTCATTCATATGTATGTGGGCCTTTCTCTACAGCCTCCACGACAAAGCATAGGTACTATGTTATTTTTGTTGATGATTTTTCTCGTAGATGTTGGATCTACTTCATGCAAAAGAAGGATCAAACCTTCTTGAAGTTTTGTGATTTCAAAGATTTGGCAGAGAAAGAATCAGTGATGAAAATAAAGGCCTTGCGGATTGATAATAGTGGAGAGTATGTTTCCCAGCAGTTTAAGGACTTCTGTGCTTAAAAAGGAATTAAACGGGAACTCATGGCACCTCATAACCCACAACAGAATGGGGTGGCCGAAAGGAAGAATAGGTCTATTGTGGGAGCATCTTGAGAGATGTTGCATGACCAAGGCTTACCACTTCATCTGTGGGCTGAGGGATACAATATACATGTTGCACTCATTTAGAGGACTAGGAACAAATACAAGAGCTGAATTGGCGGCTCTCTAGGGCTTACTCTGGTTTTCCATTCAAAAGAAGATACAACATATTCATATTTATGTGAACTCAAAGACCATTATTGAGGCTATTAATGGTAAAACGATTTTTGACCCCCCACAACTTCGAAATTGGTGGGTGCGCAGTTAAGGGCTCATAAAAACTTTCTAGAGTTTCCATATTCTACACATTTACTGCGAATGTATTATGGTGGATGGTTCACTATCAAAACAAGGTTTGCTCAATGTGGATGGCTACATGTATTACACACATGGCTCTCAAGGGATCACATAGGAGGCTGGTAGAATTGCACTTCCGTAAAAAGATGCACTGTTTTCTTTTGACATGTTACATGAGTTTTTTTGCTGTGTTTTTTCTCTACATACTATATTTTAGTCATTATGGATGGAATTTACTTTCTCATAGTTGGTAGCAGATACAAAATACATTTTTTAAATATGTATATGTGGGACTCTTTCTAACCTTATAGAATTATTTCTTATTATGGAAGATGGATATTGAAAATGAGCAGATATATGTAAAATGAATTTCTACATAAATAAAGTTCACTTTAGTTTTTTCCCTCTGAAAAAATGAAGACAATTAATTCCCTACTTGTGCGCGCCTTCCATCAAGAATGCATAACTTGTTTTCTAACATATTTAATTGAAAATCTTGGCTTGAGCGGAGGAACTATTGTACACAATGCCACAACAACAATATATGGATTTTGTGAGAAGCTTTTGCTAAGGTATGCTTATTGATTCCTTTTTATCACCAAGACATGGAATCGAAATCGAACCCATAACTCTTTCGCTTCACCTTGCACATCTCTTCTCGCTACTTCGCACTCCTCTCCCCACTGTGCGGGCTCAACACAACATTTCTTTTACTCACCTCCTCGTTCGACATGGTTGCTGGGTTTAGTAGCGCTTCTTCATTTGATAGAGATTTTGGATATACCTATCTTAGATCATGTGCTTCTATAAAGTACCCATTCTTAGGGCATTGCCAAGGTTTTTGATACCATTTTGACAGTGAATCAAGTATCTTCATATGACCCCAAAGTTTTGTGTCACACAATGCATCACACACCCAACCAGAGTATTGTACAATAACATCCTCTAGCACCCATATTTTCAATAACCACCCTTAACGTCCGCAACGAGGTATCAATTTCCTTTGTTAGGGTACTCGAGCAGACACCAGAAATGACATCGCTCATTTTCCCTATGCAACATATCTCTTCTTGCGCACCACATATGCTCCACATCTCTTTTTATTTATTTATTTAATTTAATTTAATTTAATTAATTAATTAATTAATTTTTATTTTTTAAGTTTGTTTTGCAAAAGTCAAGAAATAATGTAATTTTGATTTTTCTTTTTAATGAGTGGTTAGATTTACAAAATATTTACATTATTTGTTAGTTTTTCCATCTTTTCATTTCGATTATACGAAAAGGATAGTTGAGATTGTAAACCATTAAATTCTTTAACTCAAACTATTGCAGTAAACATCATACCTTGTCTCTCTTGCTCTTCAATATTAATAGGTTGAATTATTATAACACAAAAATCAATTGAAATTGTCAATCATTTTTTTGTGCTTATACTGAAGTCATTGCACATTGTTAATCCAATCACTTTAAGTTAATGTACCATCATACATTGAGTTACATCAAATAAAAAATCATCATGTACACCGAAATCAATGCATCTAATGCACACAATTAAATAAGATTAGAAAACATCTAAACTGAAATCAATGAATCTAATGCAAGAAATCAAATAAGAGTAGGAATCAAATTCTTCACTAAAATCAAAGCATTTAGTGCAAGGAATCAAATCGGATTAGAAATCAGCACCTACACTGAAATCAATGCATCTAGTGCAAGCAATCAAATACAGTTAGAAATCAACATGTACACTAAAATCAATGCATCTAGTGCAAGAAATCAAATAGGATTAGAAATCACCATCTACATTGAAATCAAAGCATCTAGTGCAAGCAATCAAATAGAATTAAAAACCACCATCCACACTGAAATCAATGCATATAGTGCAAGCAATAAAATAGAATTAGAAATCAACATGTACACTGAAATTAATGTATTTAGTGTAGGCAATCAAACAAAATTAGAAAACATCTACGTTGAAATCAATGAATCTAGTGCAAGCAATCAAATAGGATTAGAAATCAACATCTACACTGAAATCAATGCATCTAGTGCAAGAAATCACATATAATTGAAAATCAACATCTATATGGAAATTAATGCATCTAGTGCAAGCAATCAAATAGGATTAGAAATCACCATCTCCCATGAATTCAATGCATTTAGTGCAAGAAACATTCTTCCCTCTCTCCCCCCTGATATCTCCCTCCATCTCTCCTTCTTTGTCTCTCTATCTCCCCCACAAGCATACATATTCTCTCTCCATCTCTTCCTTTTCACTCCCCCCCCTCTCTCTCTACTTTTATCTCTATATGTCTTTTTTCTTCCCTCCCTCTCTCTCTCTCTCTTACCCTTCTCTCCCTCTTTCCCTCCTCTCATTCTCTCTCTCTTCATTCCTCCTCTCTCACGTCCTTCAGTTTATCTCTTTCAATGAAAGCAATCAAATAGGATTAGAAATCACCATCCACATTGAAATCAATGCATCTAGTTCAAGAATTATTCTTCCCTCTCTCCCCACTCCATCTATATCTATATCTCCCTCCATATCTATCTATCTCTCCGTCTCTCTAGCTCTCTCTTCTTCCCTCTCTTCACCTTCCATAAATATATATCAATATCTCTCTATCTCTCTTTTGTATTTCTATATCACCCCCAAAACATACACACTCTTTCTCCATATTTGTCTTCCTCGCCCTCCCTCTTCCTCACCCTCTCTCTCTTTCTTCCCCTTCTCTCCCTCTCTCCCACCTTGTATCTCTCTTCCCTCTTTCTCTCCTCTCTCCCTCTCTCTCCATATCCATTATCACTCCCTCTCTCTCACTCCAACACTATCTCTCTGTGTCTTTCTTCTTACCTCCCTCTTTCTCTCCCTTCCTCTCTTCTTCTCTCTCCCACATCTAAGCTCTCTTCCTTCCCCTCTCTCCCTTTCTCTCCCGCATCCCTCTATCTCTCCCCCTTATTTCTATATCTTTCTCTCTCTTCCCTCCAACTTTATCATGATCTCTCCTTCTCTCCCTCTCTTCTCTCTATCTCTCCTTCTTTATATCTCCATCTCACCCCCAAACATATACACTCTCTCTCCATCTCTCCCTTGTCACTCCCTCTCTTTCTCTCCACTTTTCTCTCTCTATGTGATTCTTCTTCCCTCCCTCTCTTTCCTTCCAGTTCCATTTCTCAATCCCTCCCTCTCTCCTCATGTCTCTCAATTCCTTTCTTATGCTTCCTCTCTCTCCCTTTCTCTCCTTTCCTCTCACTCCCTCTATCTCTCTACCTCTATCA
>APFE030209929.1:144124-173235 GCA_000404065.3 Pinus taeda
TAAAACTACAAATTAAGTGTCTCAATTATCTTAAAACACATACTAACAAAAAATTTAATTTTTATAAAAATAATAATATTTATAATTAAAATTCCAATAAAAAATACCAAATGAAACATAATCAATACCCAATAGAGAAACCAAACCATTAAAGTAGGAGATTGAGTGTAATTCATCTTTTAAGATTTAAAACATTTCTCAAAATCTTCAAAATATTAATATGCCATGAGAGTGTTCTATTACAATGCTCTTTCATGATTTGACATTTGTGATGTATATGGTGTATGACCTCTCAACTTCCTCCTCTTAATAAAAACTTGGAACTATACAAAGGATGCCAACTCATTAATTTTAGGGAAACACTAGATTATTGGGAATTTAGGGTTTACTTGTCGATTAACATATCGATTTGCAATTTCCCTTTCGTGATGTTTTCCTAATGTTAGTTGTGTGTTTGTTTTTCCTAATGTTAGTTGTGTGTTTGTTGATTCATTAATTAGAAGTGACTGGTGGAAAAAACATGTAAGAAATATTATATTATTTAATGATATGGGCAATTACTTTAGAGTAAGGTACATAATTTAAACAGTTTATCTCCTGAAATGTTCATGTCATGAAAAAAATTGAATCATGGTTAATTAATTAATCAATTAAAAATTAATCCCAACATTGTTGGACCATAACTCATCTCTATTGGCTCATAGGAATATGCCCTCTCGACCACACATTATTGATACTTAATTTGGAAGTGAATTTCACATTAAAAGAAAAGTGATCCACGATTTTGATGTACGCCTTCGGTTACTATGTTTGGAGAGAATAAATGCAGCTCCATTTGTGGCTGTAATTAATTTTCCACAATGCATGGCCCTAACTCCTAACGAGTGTCAACACAGACACATGGGGTGGGGTGCACTCGGATGAGCAATTTGCCCACTCCACACATTATTGGACTTTTATAAGGGTTGGTGAACATATAATTTGAATAAATGCAACAATGTCATAATTAGTCAAAATGTCATGGTGGTAAGAAAAATCTAAAAAAATTATCAAATTTTATATAAATAGAGTTAAATAGAGTAAGTTGATTTTATTTTATTTTTATTATTGGACTTTCATAAATATCAGTGAACATATAATTGGAATAAATGTAACAATGTCACATATTATTTCAATAAATGTAACAATCTCATAATTGGTCAAAATATCATGGTCGTAAGAAAAATATAAAAAATTTAAGAAATTTTAAATGGATAAAATTGAATATGGTAAGTTGATTTTATTTGATTTTTATTATTGGACCTTCGTAAGTATTGGTGAACACATAATTGGAATAAATGTAACATTCTCACATATTATTTGAATAATTATAACAATCTCTAATTAGTCAAAATGTCATGG
Organism: Pinus taeda; assembly: GCA_000404065.3. Taxonomy (NCBI): domain Eukaryota; kingdom Viridiplantae; phylum Streptophyta; class Pinopsida; order Pinales; family Pinaceae; genus Pinus; species Pinus taeda. Next base: position 145,526 of record APFE030209929.1, read on the forward strand.
TCGGTAAGAAAAATATAAAATTTTAAAGGGATAAAGTTGAATATGGTAAGTTGATTTTATTTGATTTTTATTATTGGACTTCTGTAAGTATTGATGAACACATAATTGGAATAAATGTAACATTGTCACATATTATTTGAATAATTATAACAATCTCTAATTAGTCAAAATGTCATGGTCGGTAAGAAAAATATAAAATTTTAAAGGGATAAAGTTGAATATGGTAAGTTGATTTTATTTGATTTATAATTGGAATAAATGTAACATTGTCACATATTATTTGAATAACTGTAACAATCTCACAATTAGTCAAAATGTTATGGTCATAAGAAAACTATAATTTTTTTAAGAAATTTCAAATGAATAGAGTTAAATAGGGTAAGTTGATTTTATTTGATTTTTATTATTGGACCTTCAAAAGTATTAGTGAACATATAATTGGAATAAATGTAACATTGTCACAGATTATTTGAATAATTGTAACAATTTCACAATTAGTGAATATCATGGTTGTAAGAAAAATATAATTTTTTTAAGAAAATTTAAGTGAATAGAGTTAAATAGGGTAAGTTGATTTTATTTGATTTTTATTATTGGACCTTCATAAGTATTAGTGAGCATATAATTGGAATAAATGTAACAACGTCACATATTATTTGAATAAATGTAACCATTCATAATTGGTCAAAATATCATGGTCGTAAGAAATATAAAAAATTTAAGAAATTTTAAATGGATAAAGCTAAATATGGTAAGTTGATTTTATTTGATTTTTATGATTGGATCATTCATAAGTATTGGGGAACACATAATTAGAATAAATGTAAGAATGTCACACATTATTTGAATTTTCATAACAATCTCACAATTCGTTAAAATGTCATAGTCGTAACAAAAATATTAAATTTTAAAGAAATTTTAAAGAAATAGAGTTGAATAGGGTAAGTTCATTTTATTTGATTTTTAAATAAGAAAATAAGAATTGAGGAAGGTTGACTAATAAGTATATTCACATTGTAATTAACCATTATGTGAATATGGGGTAATTTGGTTTCATTGACCTAATGATTAGCCTAAATTCATCTTAACCTTTACTTTATCAAATATCAAAAGGAATTATTTGAGGTACAAATTTCTTTGTTAGTGCAAAACGTGGGTAAAAGTTTGTACCCTGCGAGATTTGATCCCTCTTGACACTTGGTAAATCTAAACTTAAGATGGATCTAGGCTAGTTTATTTTAAATGTGTGTTGTTATAATGTTAATTAATTAATAAATATATTTTTTCTTGATGATGAACCACACTGGATGGCTTGAAAGGCGTCGACAAAACTATGATGATGTGATTTTTACCATGTGTCTTACTTTTCATAATATATGTTGTATTTTATTTTCTTAAATTACAAATATGTAATAAATATAGGAGTTGTCTTTAGTGCGACTTTTTGGAGATTCCGGTGACGGAATCCGGTGGAATAAATTGAGGTTAAATCTTGATTTGTATTATTTAAAATGGGTTTTTGACTGCATATTTGGATTCAACACCCTGAAAAACCCATGAGACGCTTTGATTGTGCAGAAATTAGCTATCGAACTTGCGATTCCAAATAAATTGCTGCCGATTTTAGACCGGAAAAAACACACCGTAAAAGCTTCCAAAAAGTCCCTTTAAAGACAACTCCATAAATATATTAATTAATTATTATTATTATTATTATTTTGTAATACTTATTCTATAAATTCCTTCTACTACTAAATTTAGTTGCAGTGAATGGGATGTCAATCGGAGTAAAAGAGATATTAACTTTTTCTTTTTATTTACTTAATCTCAAATCCCTCAATTACAACAATAGATTCTTGAATAGATATTTTGTTAGTAATAGTGAGAATCTAATCTTTTTATTCTTCTCTTTCATGTGACTAATTGTTCGTGATAGAAAAATTATCTTGGGAATGATTTCTATTCATACTTTAGCATCATTAGATTCTTAATCTTTTTGTTTTTATTTACTTAATCTCAAATCCCTCGATTATAACAAATAGATTTTTGAATACATATTTTGTTAGTAATAGTGAGAATCTATTTTTTTTTATTGTTCTCTTTTATATGACTAATTGTTCGTGATAGAAAAATTATCTTGGAATGATGTCTATTCATACTTTAGCATCATTAGATTCTTAATCTTTAAATATCCTTTGTAGCACAATGCATTAGCTAGAAAGAAACCTTAAAAGAATTAACGTATGAACAATGCATTAGCTAGAAAGAAACCTTAAAAGAATTAATGTATGAATAAGTTAGAAAGAAACCTAAAAAGAGTTAACATGTGTAAGGTAGTTCAACAACAAGAAATCACCAAAATAGCCATTTTTAGCAATAGAAAAGAAGATTTCTGTTTTGATGAAAAATTGCCACCTATAGAAATCCATTAGCAAACCAAAATCCAACACATACTACAATCCAAATAGCAAACCACAATTTGGTAGTAGACCACAATTTGGTAGTAGACCATAATCTAGTTGTAAACCAAAATCTAATAACATACCAAAATTAAGTAGCAAATTGTCATTCTTCAAAATCTAATGGCCAATTGAGAAATTGAGTGAACAAAATTGGGCAACTAGGTCTTGTTAGGATTAATATTGTCATGTTCACCTGTTATTTAAATTGAACTTATTAGCCAAGCATATGCCTTGAGTTCGAAGCATATGGTCACAACATACTTTCTTTGAGATTTCTTAGTGAACACAAGAAAGCAATATTCCAAATAGCAATACAATAGCAGAAGTATATAGTTTGTCTCCAATTAAGAGGTAACAATTGCTCGAAACCATTAGCTTTAGAGGCAGGTTTCAAAATCCGCTAACAGTTCTCGAAAGACCATAGGACCATTGTTATATCAACACTTAAGAGTCCTTTGGGAACCAACAATTCCTTTGAGAAAGAGACAGTATGATTTCTGGCAGCATCTCACGTCTAAGGAGTCATCATGCAAAGATAAAGTAAAAAATACGGTTACACCAAGGTATAATGATTTTAACTAAATATTTCATTAAAACAAGTTGGGAATTGAAAAAACCTAAAATCACTTCAGATCCTGATACACCATAAATTTCCATTTTTATTGTATTTTTATGGTATGTGCACACGAGTTGGTATGATTTGTATCATGACATGATTCAAATCAATCGCTCTATCAGCCACACAATTCCGTTAGGAAACCCTAATGCCACTTTTAAACACCCTGTTAAATGTGTTTAACTGTGTAAAATTTAAGTTCATTTTCAATTTTTTTCCACGCTTTACAACTTAGTATATGAGGGAGATGTTAATTTAGTATACGAGGGAGATGTTGTCACATAAATTTACATTAATTTTTTTTAAAATATATGTCAACTAATATTGAATAAGTATATGAGAGAGATGTATGTAATATTATATTAAAAAAATACATCGGCTAATTTATGAAAAATAAAAAAATATTGAGTAAATTGGTTCAATTATAATTTTTATCAAAAAAACACATGTACACAATAATATTATCGATCACAAAAGGAAACAAGTGCTACAGGGCAGCGTAGTCCTTGCCACATAAGTGGATGTTATGCATTTTATTACACGAATATTTAAAAATCATGGCATAAATATTTCAACCATATTCAAATTATGGCTAAAAAATCCTAGTCAATTATCCACATGGTACAAAGGCTATAGCTTAAAAATTATGGTCCAATCAAATGTTTCAATTTTTTTTTTCAGTAATATTGAAAAATAAATATTTGCTTTTCAAAGTTAAGATTGGTAAATGTTAAACTAATAATGGTCAACATGTAAATTGGTTTCTATAGTCTTGTTATGGAAAAGACTAATAAAGCATAGACAAAAAAAGGGAGAGTATAATGTTTTAAATATGATCACTATCAAAATAATCAATTGAAATATGTTCATTGTTTGTTATTAATTTTTTTTTTTTTTTAACTATAATTATTTGTTTGTAAATTGTTGGTTTCACATTGGGAAAACAAATTCACCTAGCTATAAATCTTATAGACACTTTATTCCTCAAATGTGAAACGTCATAAACGCAATCAACTCTTATTATGTGCGAAATGTTGCATGAAATTGGAATCTTATCAGACTAAAATGTTGTCTAAAAAAATTAAGTAAATTGACATCATAGTTTAATATGTTTGCATGAGGTAATATTTTAGATATATAAATTAAGCAAGTTAATATGATAGTTAAAAATGTTTTCTTGTGAGTTACATTTTCTTAAAGTAAAAAACAATAAGTATTTTTGAATTAAGTAAATTGACATCATAGTTTAATATGTTTGCATGAGGTAAATTTTATCGAAGTAAAAAATAGTTAGTATTTTAGATATATAAATTAAGCAAATTAATATGATAGTTCAAAATGTTTTATTGTGAGTTAAATTTTCTTAAAGTAAAAAACAATAAATACTTCTGAAACATAAATCACGTAAATTGCTATAATAGTTAAAATGATTTTGTGTGACATAAATTACATCCAAGTAAAAATTAATAGGTATCTGAGACATATAAATTATGTAAATTATAAACATTTTTTTCTCAGGTAAAACAAATGTTTAATGACAATAATGTTTTAAATGGAAAATAATACTTCAATAAATTGCATAAATAGATATTTTAGTTAAAATGTGTTTGTGTGCTAGGTAAATTTTATCAAAGTAAAAAATAATAAGTTTTTAAGATATACCAACCTAGATCCATCTTAAATATGGCTTTACTAAGAGCCCAGAGTTGCGAACCTATTTTTGAGTGCAAATCTCTCCAGTACAAAAAATGTGGAAATGTTTCCACCTCGAGAGATTTGATCCCTCTGTGTGTTTAATAAACCAAAATTTAAGATAGATCTAGGTTTTTATGTATCCCCTCTAGTGTTCTTATTTACAAATAGGGTTGAGCAGGATGAACCTCCCAGGCGACAAAACAATGTGAAAAGTGGGGTAGTTATAAGGAGGGAACTAAGTGGAATGTAGTATTTCACAAAAAAAAACCTAAGAGTAGAGAATTATTTCAAGAGAATGCTGGTTCACATTCTTTGATATATTATAGGGATATCGCTATGAAGTTACAAATATATTCATTGAGAATTATGTCGAGAGTATGGCTTGAGTTGGGAACTTGGTCTTCATGGTGATTGAAGAATCGATAGTAGTAGCTAATAGGCTTTCATAAGAAGGAGAAAGATGGCTTAATAACATGCAATCCAAAGGACAAGACTAGAACCATATTTTCCACCAAACAAGAAGAACCTTTATTGGAGTAAAAGCATTCCATGTACATGGGTGGAAGAGGAATGGGAAGAAGTACTATTTATTGTACACCTTTTTTTTTACATGTGAAGGGAGGTATGCGATCATGTTTTTGTACCACATGTGTTTCTTACTCCACTTTCAAGGAGAGAGGATCAATCTCCCTTTTTTTTATGGAGAAGTTTAGGTAAAATGGTAATTCATGTTAAAGAGGAAACTACAAAAGTTAAAGGGGAACCCTATGTGGAAGTTGTAGCCACTCCACCTAAAGCCACCAATTACAAAGGAAGAAAAATAAGAAACAAACAGTAAATACCACATCTAGAAAATAAAGTAAGAAGAGGAAGGACTCCCCTGAAGACTAGTTGGAAGAAACTATTATTACCATGGGTCTAGCTAGAAGAATGGCTCAAGATCCTGAACAAGAATTGGATGAAGATAAGGACGAAGTAGTAATAGTTAAGAGTGTAATAAGAAAGCCTTGAAATCACTCCTCCATTAAGGAAACTCTTTCATCACTGATGAAAATATAGGATAGGAACCTAATTCCAGAAGTTAGTAAATAGGGGATGGAAAGCCTTAAGTAGAACCGAGAGGCATAATATGAAGAACCTAATGCAATACGTTTCTATCAAGTACGTGAGGATGTTGTCTCTAATCCATGTTTTGACATAGAAAATTTTGTTGATATAGAAGTAATTCATTCAAACCCTGCATCTTCTATTAGTTCATGTAAATTAAAGAAAAATAACAATAGTATCGAGAGGTTGAAGGAAGATATTAGTGAATACGAACTCTTGGATAGGGATATCAAGAGAGAAAATGAGATCTTAAAGGAAAGAAGTTGTTAGTTGACCAAGAAAATAAAACATTTAATTTCCAAGTACAATTTTTTGTTTAAATAGGTGAAGAAATGGTACTAGTAGCAAGATAAGCTTGGGAAGTAGACCAAGATGCTACATATTAAGATTCTACAACAAAAACATAATCAACATGCTTGTGCAACCTCTAATTCTAATATTGACATCTTAATTAAGTAAAAAAAAAATTGTGATGAAGGAGGTGATACATAATTTTGTCAAATTTCATCAAACATCCCTTTTTGTATTGCAGTAGCATGTTGCATGGGGACATGCAAATACTTAAGCATGGGGGGGGGGGATGTTGACCTCAACTTTTTTCACAATTTTGCATCACCAAGTGTTCCTCTTTATCTTGTCCACTACATTAATATCAATATTTTTACCACTATAGTTACCCCTTTGTGAATAATATTCTTGAAAATATTATAAGGTAACCCATTAGTCATTTTAATATATTTTCCCAACAATTTTTATGGATATTTAGTATAGAATTCATTTTATCAAATAAACTTGTGGGAGATAGAAGACAACTTCTTAAGAAATATAAGCACTATTGGAAATCCTATAGTAGTGCAAATTATGACAGCACCTTAATGGTTGATGTACCCACTCCACTCTAGGATGGAATCTAGCACCTTGAAGTTGTCGAGAATAATGTCAATATAATTTCTTGTTGTATAACCAACTATAGAACCTCCCAATAATATTACAAGACCACATTCAAGTATCGATCAACTACTAGTAGCATACAATAGTTTAGGGTACCTTAACAAAATCTTACAAGGCTATTCTTGACCCATCTCCTAAACAACCTCCATAACAATTCTCTTCACAAGGAATCAAGGTATGGATCATTTTCTATTTTTAAGAATGAAAAAATAAAAATCCACAAAAATAGGATCAAGGGTTATGCTAAATATCTCTCATATGTTGGGTGAAAAGCATATAAGAGGACTCGTAAGAATATTGGAGGGAGAGATGGGGAGAGGAAGTTAAGGTCAACGAGAATAGGGGGTTATGTCACAAGTGTCGTGGAGATTATGTAATTATGGGACAAAATTTGATGGGACATTAATACTATACTGTTGTATTATTGTTGAGCTCTCATGAATACAAATATTATTTCTATCTTATTGGTATCTTGATTATAAGGCAAGTGTTGTAGCTTTCCTATAACGAATTTTCAAGCAGGAGCCCCCCTAGCTTGAGAATGCATATATCATTACTTAGTATAGTCTTGCATTTCATATTTAGTCTTGATTGCTTTACCTTATTAAGGATAAATATAATATTACCTTGTTAAAGTTTATGTTTCATTATTTACCATGGTGAGTGTGATGTGATATTACAAGTCTAGATACCATAAACCTAGGGAATCCCAAGAAATTTGTAAGGCTCTAGCACTTGAATCTATGACCAGATAAACATTCTAAAGTTTAGTTATGATAGTAAGTTTCTTTAGTTCTTAGTAGAGGTACGACGATTTTTTCAACCATTGGGTGTAATAAGTGACCTTGGCTTCATTACTCAATCTGGAATCCTGGAAGTTTTCTATTAAGTTTCCAAATAGGTATTTATATTCCCTAATCCTGCACATATGGTGCCTACATGTCATAATTTTACGAACTCCTAAGTTGATAATTGAATGTCCACAATTTAAGCAATTAAATTGCTCAACACTTAAGGGCAGTCTTTGAGGGGAAGGAAGGGTTAACCTATAAAAAATCAAAGGTAGACATTCCAAAGGTAGAAGAGGTAAAATAAGAGACCTTGTAGGTTTTAACCTTGTACATAAATTACCTGCATAAGAATTCTAAAAACCAGAAAATAAACAATGGTGAGAACATAAAACATAAAATATAAAACATAAAACATAAAACATATATACACAAATATATTTACTTGGATCGCAAAACTGGGACTACCATATTGGTTTTTCATTATATTCCTTTCAATGTTACAATACATATATATACATGTCGAAGCATCCATAAAACCCAATCCATTAAACTTGGATTAGAACATAACCGTAGTTCCCTTGATCATATCTACAAAATACCATGGGAAAAAAACCATCATGCCCAAAACCATGTGAGAAATTCATGCACAAAACCATAGGTAGGTCTGTGCACCTAATATAGGGTCCAATTTTTTTTCTCGGGGGGCTGCCTTAGATCCCGGGTAGGGGGGCTACCGCCCCCTTGCAAACCCCCTGACAAGGGGGGATGCTGCCCCCGCTGTTGTGCCCATCATAATGAAGGGGATTATGGTCACCGCCCCTCTAACCCCCTGGCTTCGTGCGTGGGGCTAGTCATGGAAAGAATATAACACACACCCAACATACCTCACAATATAGGTAGATGACGTTGGAACTTCATCCCTTGTGGTGTAAGGTTTCCCACATATTGCTCCTTCATAGCTTCAAAAAATCAATAAGAATTGGAAAGAAAGTGTCAAGCCTCTAAGAAAGGGAGAATCCCATCTCTTGAACTCGGTTCCTATGACTTTAGAGGAATGGGATATTATTGAGATTTGTAATTTTGGTCGAGGTCCCATAAGTAACAATTCTATGATATAGGTTAAAAAAGCTAGTTGAATCTTAATTTTGATCAAGAGAAGGATGTATTAATGCCAAGTCATTTGGTGGTTAATTTGGGCCATGGATACAACACTTGTTAGGAAAAATTATCATTCCCTTTAGCTAAGTCTAGATGTGAGACTTCCTCTATGATAAAGAGAGGAGAGGGTCCCTATCTTTTACAACCATAGTTTAATTCACAATTTATTTATCAAATTAAAAGTGGTCTCCTATTAGGAGGCTTGGGTGTGGATGGCCCTAAAAAATAGGGTAGGGCTAAGTTAGGATGAAAATTTTCCCTTAGGCATGCTCAATATTGAGCAATAGAGGAACTTAAAGAAGGAAAACAACACTTATTATTAGGGGTTCTTAGAGTTGAGAAAGTCATATCCAAGGTTATCTCATGAATATATTATATTAATGTGAAGGTTTGGGGGGGACAGGCCAAATGAATTATCCACAAAAGGTTATGTAAAAATATTGTCTTGAATGTCGTTCTTGTCCAATAAATTATGGGCATGGGGGATCCCTTAGTGAAAAATTTGAAGAAGTTGTTTGTCAATTGGATTTTTGTTTTTCTACATACTAATGGGTTTTGTAGTGGTTTGGTGATAAGATGGAAAACATCATGTTCACTAATCAGTTCCTATGATGTCTTCTCAGGACTATGCACCACAATATACAATATCAGATAATAATGAATTCTCAATGTTTATGGTCCATACAATGATAGAGAAATAGTTTTGTTCTACTCTTTTGGCTCACGAGTGTATTGTGGGTGACAATGTAATTATTGGTGGTGATTTTAATTAAAAATTTGAACTGTGGAGAAATATGGGGCACCTTTATGAGATCAGATAGGTTGGAATAATTTTTTACAAATATTTTTTATTCACAAGGGTTTGTGAATTTAAAACCAATGGAAGTGAAACCCACATGGTGTAACAATCAATCAAGTGTGGAAGGCATTGGAAAAAGACTTGATCAATTCACGACACACCACACACTTTTAGAATCATTGCATTGTTATAGATCCTTGGTGAAGTTAAATCATTGTTTGTATCATTTCCCAACCACGTTTTAGCCAAGTTAAGGTGAGGGGAAGCTAATATCCCCTTTCAAATACAATCATGCTTGGGAGGAGGACAAAGGTTTTCAAAATATAGTCTCAAGCTCATGGGTCAAATATGATGCATAGTTGGGTGACTCCACGTGTGTTCAATTGATAAAATCTCTTGTGGACTAAAATCCAATGTGATCCCTTGGGCTAAGGAAAGGTTGGAAAGATGATTAAGGAGGAGATGAAGAAGGAGGACATGCTAGAAGACATCTAAGGAGATGAGGATATAATATGATCATCAGGCAAGAAGACGAAGGAACAGTATACTATAACATAAGATGGAAGATCAAGACCACATTCAGGACTCCTTATCTTCAAGTCATAAGGAGGAGGAAGAAGAAGAATATGCACCATCTTTTCAAGAAGACACAAAGAAAGTAGCAAAAAAACATGACTTGACATTTCCATGTAATCATGTAGTCCATGTCATCAGTGTCATGTCATGTTGTGTCATGAGCCATCATGTGCCACATCATTTTTGGATTATGTAATTCTATATTTGAAAATGTAATGTGAGGTGGAAGTCCAAGGGTCATCTATTAATGTGAAGAGTCATTTAGGAAGTCAAAAAGTCATGAGAAGTCAAACAATCATGAGGGTAGTCCAAGAGTCATAGGGGAGGTGAAGGATCACCCCATTTGTTATATGTATACCCTAATTATTCATGTAAAGGACTTTTCACCATGGCTTCTCCCATAAGGCATCAAAGAGACAGAGTTAGTACTTTTGGGGAGCAAGTTGTGTCTCCAATATTGCTCCACTATTGGAGCTAGTGATGCTTGATGTATTCATGTATCTTAGGACTTATACTTGATACTTGAAGCTTGATGGCCGACACATTTTCATGCATGGATTGTGAATATTTATAAGGTTGTTATGTGAATATTTATGATTCATGTTTTCTTTCACCTGTACTAAAGTAGTTGCACTATTTCGGTTATTTTAGTGCTTATCTAATTGAAAATGTGTTATAATGGGTGTAACAATCACTGCATCTATGTGGACTATTCTACTTGATGTTAGGTGGTTATCTTTTTTCTTATGTGCGCCGCTTCCAGGGTGGTACTATAACCTTTCTCTTAGAGGCCCACCTTTCCTCCGTCCATAGTAGAAGAACCTTGATACACCTGCAATCAAACATTCACTAGACACACTTACCTTCTTTTCTCAAAGGCACATACACATTTCTCTCTCTTGCTGAGAGTTAAATCCAAGGCAAATATATAATAATACATGACAACTGAGTCGATATTCTGAATGGGGCTCCTATCCCAAATGGTATGAGGTCTATTTTGGACTCCACATCTAGGAGAACCCCTTGGTTGATGGATTTCCAACACTGTCAACAAATGGCACTAGAAGGAGGGCTAGATCACAAGCTATGCCTATTGAGTCTATTTTGAACCTCTTATCTAAAATGGCTCATCCTCAAACCTTACTCCTAGGGTGTTTCTATAATTTACCCATTTGTGAATTTTAAATTCCTGATGAGCCTCTTTATCACTTTGACTTAGTTAATGTTTGATGGAGAGGATGGAACATCCATAACTGAGCATATTTTTTATTTTCTTAAATTTTTTGAATCTTACGAAATGGATGATGAAGATTTTTCTTGCATTCTTTCCTGCCTCACCCTTGAAGGTCAAGTTAGCCGATGGTGTTATACTTTACCATCTTCTTCTATCCATTATTTTCATCATTTCCTCTAGGATCTTCATCATGCTTTCGATAGGCATGATCACCCAGGATGTTATTAAAAGAATTAATCAGTTGATAATGAAGCCTAATGAATCCATTGAGGATTTCTCTTCTCGATTCCTTCACCATTGTTGTGAATTTCCTGAAGAAGATACATGTTGGGATTTCTTGAAACCCAAGTTTCAGTTTTTGGTTCACATTTCTTTCCACGATGAACTTGAACCCCCTAATGTTTCCATTCCCCATCTCTTGTGAATCATGAGACACCTCTAATTTCAAAGGAGGAATTTACTACTCCTTTTGTTCATTTTCATCCTCCTTTTCCAGTTATGATGAGGGTGCCTTTGCACGATGATAAAAAACTTGGGAAATCTCTAGATTAAATTCCTAATGCATCTCTTCATCCTCCTTTCACTTTTCATGATTCATATCTAATGGAAGAAACCTCGGAATGGATCATGGAGCCCAGGGTGAGGGTTAATTCTTTCATTCCTCAAGATGACATTAACACTCTTAATATAAATCTTGAATCCATTTCAATAGAAAGTGTTACTTTTTCAATGGAGATTTGTCATCCTCTATCATCTACATATCATGACTCTATGTATCATGATCTTCTTGATCAATCTTCTCCACCAACTAGCTCTTCATGCTTTCTTGATTTTCAAGTTGCTAGTTCAAATTGCGATTAGATGCAAGGCAGTCACATGACACTACTATAGGAGGAGGAAAGTGAAGAGACTCTTGATATCTCTTCCCTTTTTCAAAGTACCCCATGTCAAGATAATGCGCTTCCATTCTTGGATGATTTTCAATCTACTAATATCAGTGGTGAATCAAATGTTATCAATTCTTTCAATCTATCTGTAGCCTAGGGAAACAATCATTATGATGATGATGACTCTGTTCATGTATGGGGTCACAAACACCCAGGTGCATTAATTGATCTTTTGGTTTCCCATGAATATTTTAATTTAGATCTAAAATCTGATTCAATCAAAGAAGATGTTCCTATTGAAACTCCCTCTTTACCTCACTATCCCTTGTGCTCTACCATTTGTGATGTGTCTACTTGCAATAGAAATATTCTATTCTCTTCAAGTTCTTCATTCGATAATTTAACCTGTCAATTGACACAAGGTGGTGAGATTATCCATCATGCAAATGAAAATAATCAAATCATTGAGTAGTCTTTCTATCCCTCATCATCTCTTATCTTGCATGAATACATCTCTTCGAATCAACTTACTCATGAAATTTCTTTCATTCATACATCTTCAAATTTGTGATATTTTATCACTTGATGCGACAGGTTGGGCTTTGACAACCTCCAACCAAGCATAACTATTTCAAACCAACTTTTTACTAGAAGTTAGCCCTTACAGTCTGAGAGGGCTCTCTCAAAATACCTATAAGATTTTCAGTCTAACACTCAAAATTTTAGAAGGCTAACTCTGTAATTTTCAAGTGATTTTTCAGGTGAAAGAGTGTGATGACAACCACCATTTGGCATGGAGTCAATTAAAGAAAATCAGTTACAAACAACATTGTTTTCATGGAAGTTGAGGCAATTTTGGCATTAAAATACTGTGAAATAAAACTTTTACAGTAAAGCACAACAAATTAAGGAAGTTGGAGCATGTAACATGAATTCAAAGTAATCAAATAGCTATGAAACTGATAACAACATACAAAACATGGAGAAAGATATATGAGCCAAAACAATACCCCAGGTGAAAAAGATAATCTGCTGCAAATGTATATTAACTGAAGAAAAAGGTTTACGAAGGTGGTCCTCTCAAATCATCCCTCCACCTTCAAAGTGGAAAAGTTACACAATATAGAGCGAGGTATCCATTACAATAATATGCCACCTGGGTTAGGATCGATGCATAGCTAGGAGACCTAGTTTTAATTGAATTACAAAACATGGAGCCTTTATAGGGATATTTCTGTTTTAACAGAATTTGAATACAAATAGGAGTCTCATATCATTTATGAGCTCAACAAATTCTGTTAGTGACCCTCATCGAATGAAAACAATTGCTGATGTTATGGAGCGTTGATGTGTTGGAGTTCTAAGCTTTTTCCACATGGATGTTGACCTATTTGAATTTGCTGACGTGGACCTCCACCAAGTCGAATTTCAAAATTTCTGCAACAAATCTGGCTAGGAAAACTTAGGCCTCAAAGATAAGTACATATATTTCAAAACCTGATATCTATGTAAAAAATGAGAGAGGCTTTTTTATATGAGCTCGTGATAAATAAAAACCTCCTTCATTTTTCCAAAATTCCTTACCATTTGGTCATAAGTGAGCTTGAAGTTGACTACTAAAAGAATAATTTCCAAAATTTCCATAGCAAATTTTGGTAGCAAGTGACAAAAACATCCCTCTGGTACTTCTCTTATTTTTTTGTAAGTTATGAAGTCTATTCTTATGAATTTTAGTTAAATACATAGTATAATATCTCCTTAAACTAAAAATTTTCCTTGCATTTTCCTCAATGATAAGCTACAACAGTGTTGTAGCAAATTTTCAGCTTAACTATGTTGAGTTGCTACGAAATTTGAATTTTCTGAGTTTTTTGATTTTTTATGATTTCTTCCGCCTTCTTATCACTACTTATACCTTATTTAACCATGTATATTTATGAAACTATTAGTTTAGCATAATATAGGAAAAAATGTGAGGAATTTACCATACTTAAGGGGTGCTTGTTATTTTAGCTATGAGCCCAAGATTTCTTTTTGAGAGTTCAACTTTGATAATCTCTATTTGATTTTCAAATGCTTTGAATCACCTCTACAAATTATTTATTTCTTCCTGTAGCCAACTGTTCCTTTTGCACATTTATTTTCCTTTTCATAAATTTTAACAAAATTACTAATTTGACAAATTAACTCCAAACTATCTAAAAGTTATCAAAGATAACAGTGGCTCCAACGGGGATGTTGTTCCCTCTATGGGGTAGCAAAGAAAAAGCAACTCTAGTGCCTGACCATTGGGTTGATCCCAATTTGAAGAATATATTCAAACCCACTCACCAAACTAAAAAGCAAACTACAAACCAGCTGGAAACCAATTACTACTGTTGCAATATATATCAAACTGCTTTACAAACTGAAACTGACAACTGCAAAATGTAGCCTAAAGCTGAAGGAAATGCTTGCCAAACAAGCTTATATGTACCAATAACCCTACTCTAACATATGAAAATCCACCTGCTTAATTCAAGCAATATGAAACCTCTAGAATAAGCAGTCAAAGAGCTGATCCAACACCTAGGCTCCTTGACTATTCTTAAGTGGACCATCTATTGTAAACTCTGAATAAAAACTAAATCCATAACCTGAAATTATAAATGAAAGAAACTCCACCTTCGCTGATGTCTAGAATAGACTCATCGAACGATCTTGATAATCATATAAAATCACCTCTTCTTGATGAGTAAAACCATGAGGGCTAAATTCATTCATAATTGATGGATGCTTTTGTCCTATGTCTTCAATTCCAAGAACATCATAAAATAAAAAAGCAACAATAGATTTGTCTTCCCTTCCATGTGAATCAACAAAAACTTCCATACATTCTGCAACATCTTCAAACATGAGATCCATATTGTGTGCATCAAAACTAATCTTTTGCTTATCAAACAATTCTAATTTGACATTTGATAATTTTGTTCAAGGACTGTCATCTTGATGTTGAACACTAACAACTCCAATACAAACAAATTTATGCATATCATCCATGTCATTTTGATGATCCTTAAATAGAATGGGTAAAACTTGTATATTCGGCTCTTCATGTATCTCAATACCTAAAAGTGAATTTTCATGCACTTTAACCGGGACAACATCATTATGATTTTCAACAAAAAAATGGTTATTTTCTAGGTAGACTACTTTCATCACTTTTTACCTCACTGTTCTGAATATTCATGCATGTATTTTCAACAACCCGATCTTGAGGATTTTGTTCTTGACATAAAATCTTTGAAAAGGAATGGGCTGGAAAACAATTTGAATGATTTGGCTCATACCTTTGACTGCATATAGATTGATAAGGCTACAAATTCTCATAAATTTCATGTAATATGACTTGATTTTCAAATTGCTGATCCATTTCAGCTTCAACTAAAGAATATACATTTGTTTGTTGGAGAACTTCTTGATCATCATGACAACTAGCTTGAGAAGAAAATTCATAAAGTTCCTCTAACATCTCCTCATCATCCATACATTCTACATAATCATCAATACTTTCAAGATATTGAATGAAACCCTTACAAAAATTACAATAGTCTTGAAATAGTGGTAAGGAAGGATGAGACTTCCCATAATGTCCAAAGGATATTCTATGGAAATATTTAAGAGAACACAAGCTTCTTGATTGTAACCCTTCATACCATACTCTAGCTTTGTCTTATAGGGTAGCCATAAACATCTTCATGAGACAATCCTTAGGAAACTCAAACCTCAGCCTACATACATGCATATGAAATATAACCAAATGTAGAACAACATCATCTTTCTTTTCATCTTTGAACATGTGAAGATGGGTTAACCAATCAACATGAGACATAAGATTTCGAAAACCATAGATATGATATCGATCCATAGGAGCATACCTGACATTTCTTCTTGCAGTAGAAATCATCTTGGAAATTCTTTAAGCTACTGATATTCAAGCAATGGAGTCACCATGAAGCTTTGATCTTTTGTATCTTTTGAGATTGGAGTCACCAGGGTAATACCACAACCTTTAGAAAACTCTGGTTTCCTGTTACCCTCAGGAATTAGAATGAAGAGAATCAAAGAATATTTGGGAAAAGGAGCTTTTCAACTAATATTTGGGAAAATGAGCTTTTCAACTCCTGACAAACACATGTTGATGGTGCTGGACCCGACAACATGTCAAGGGGATCTCCCTAGTAAGAAGTCCCAATTATACCTCAGACTATTTGGTGTAGGAGTCCCAGTAGTGGGTCGTAAGGTAGTGCCTTGACAACGATGTCTCATAGAGGCAAGCAAGATAACTTTGTCAATAGTGAGGGTGTGACACTGCAATGAGTGAAGGAAGGTAAATGAAAGGTTCTAACACAAGTGGGTTGGGATGTGTGTGCCCCTTGACAACCTGTATCAGTACTCAGCTGGGAAGGGAACACACGAGCAAAGATGCATCACAAGCTGGAAAGAAGATCAATTGACAATCCAAAGTGATGGTTAAATCAAAAACACATTTGCAACAAGATTCATATAATTGCATAAGAATCAATTCATACAAAAATATGTAAGTTCAACAACATACATCATTAAAGAAACTGGAGGAGTCCAACTACAATAACAACATATGCATGAAAACGTAATGACTCTTATTATATAAAGAAGTGTAAGTTCTAATCATACAATACATCCATCTAAACCTGCTAGCCCCAATAATGAAATTTTACAACCACATTCGCCTACTCCTCCAAAGATATGAACTAGCGCCGTGCAATAGAGAAGCCAAGTTGTGTTAAAATACTATCCAAGCTTTCTTCAAGATAGTCTTAACATAAGCTTGGCTGACTAAAAGCTTCTACAATGAGTTATGAGGGACTGTTTATAGCAAAGGGTTAGGTGGCCCTTGACATTCCCCTTTGTGACTGTTTAACTACACTCATGAACATTCACCTACTCTATGACTGTTACATTCACTATTGACACTTGACTTACACTTGACATGACTCAAAATTACAATGCACATGTACCCATGTGAACACAATGGCTTGAGCAAGCTCAGATAGAGATCACTCTGACTTAGACAACTATAGAAGTCCAACTACTCAACATCCTCATGCTGATAAATAGTAACATATTGATGCCAAGCTCTGTAGTCTCTGATAGTGTCTGTGTGTTTCGTGGTGACATCTATCTGAAACCTGACCTTCTCCTCCATAGCATCTGGGTACAATGCTCATGCTCCTCTGTCCAACTCGTTTGATAGCATGCACATCATTATCTTCAATGTGGCTAGACCAACAACATACTTGTGCATGATGTATGCACTGATAGGCAAGTCTAGGCTGGTGGTGATGCACATCAACTCGTTGAAGTACGAGTTAAGCTCTAGTCAGACCTATTTCTTGTTCTTCGCCTGGGTGAGAGTCCCAAGTGATGGGATCGCATGTGTGTGCACCACAAAATCCATGCTCTTAAATACTCATGCATGAGAAGCCTATATGCTAGTGATGAGTTGTGTGAGGTCCTCATAGTTCCAAATCTGACTCCGGATACATGCTTACATCTCAACCGCATTTGGTCTCATCATCTTTGGCAAGTGAAGTGGGGCTCCCTTGTACTTCATTATCAATGTTTTCATGTCATCAACAATAGCATGTATGTTCGTTAAGATGCATGCTCTCCTAGCACATAGATGCTTCCATTTGTTGAGATGGATGACTGCCTTATGCATGGTACCAAACTTGGAGTACAATGCTCGCATAACTGTGTCAAGGGAAAATACTTCATCTAGTATTGCCTTCTTCAATTCAGCCCAGGAAGACATTGTCACCAAGTCTCCTCCTTGCTTGGACATCTATAGTTCCTTTGCCATTCGCTCATTCTCAGCTATAAGAAAATGAACACTTGAGCTAGTGGCTTCAGCATACACTATGGTTGCATTGGCCAAAGCAGCTGGATGCTTGCACACATCAGTAAGGATGACTCGTTCTTCAACTTGCACAGGGTATGTTTGATCCTCCATAGTTGACACTCTGCGAGAATGCACAACTCTATGTTGGGATTCATCAAACAAGATGTTGTGCATCTCTTCTTTCAACTGATCACCAAGGATCTAAGTGCCTGCTTGGTCATCTGAGACTTGCTATTCTTCTAGATGCATTGAAGTGGGTGAGTCCACCTCTTTCTGGTGAGGCATGAGGTTGGTATCCTATTCCAACTCCTCCTTCTCCATGTTTGCATCCAACTGTTGAAGTGCATGTTCTATCTCATGAGAAAAATCTTGCCCTTGTAGGCTGTGATGATTCACACTATTCACCTGATGCCAGCTATTCAGATGAATCAAATACTTGTACAGGCGTTGCTTCATCTATTTGACGTGATGTTCCCCCTATTGTATTTGCTGTTGTTGCGATTCCCTCTCTTGTTTGTGCAGTTCCTGTTCCTTTCGGAGTTTCTCTCTCAGTTCATGCAACTCCTTCTCTACTTCTTCCATTCTTTTCTTATCCTTTTGCCTTCGCACGATTCACTTGTCACGCTACTACCTCTTTGCCTCTATAACCATAGATTCTTTCTTTACAAGTGGATTTGCTCGAAACTGGCAGCTTTGTTCCTCCTCCATGAGAAAAAAAATCTTCCTATTCCCTTTGTCACATGCTGGTATGCTTGGCTTTGCTACCACTGCTACTACTGATGCTACTGCTGGTGCTCTTCGTGATGCTACTTCATGCTACTTCGCTAACCACTCCACATTGAATCTGACCGGTTCATTGGTTCTGGAGAAACTGTAGCAATATCTCCATGGGTCCTCCTTGGCCCAATGAAATGCCCCGTTGATCTAGTTAAAATGAACTCTTATGCGATGATCATTCACAATGTAATGTGGGTCATATGGATTGTAGCTTCGGAGGTCGAACAGGTACTTCTCCATCAGTTCTGCTCCAACATCCACTTTCTTGATAATTTCTGCTTCGATGTTGGTGAAGGCTTGGTCCACGAGAAACCCAGTTGTGCAAACCAACAAACAAGAAAGATATAACAATGAAAACAACCACACTTCGTGTATGATAGTGCCCACAGGAAGTAAGAGAGTGCAAGCGCGTGACAAGCAGTTCGTGGACTTATCATGGTGCTGTGTGAAACTACATGCAAATTTGAAGCACCAACAGGTTATTGACTGATACATGCAAGCAAACGAAAGAAACAAAGATAACGTGAATTGTACATGTGTGCTTTCAATGTAAGATTCCTCCAATGCATGAGAAAAGGGATAGTGCAGTTCGAGTGGAGGAGATGTGATCTGTGTGTGACATGGATCTTCAATGCATAAAGATGAGTGATGAGGAGCCTTAGGTGATTGAATAATTTCATGATCGGAAGTGAGACTAACCCCAAGAGAGTGAGGACTTGACATAACCATCAGCTCAGGCTGAAGTGCCCTGACAGTCTTGGGTGTTTCAACTTCATCATTAGGTAGATCATCATAAATTGGTGGCTTCGAAAGATCAACTATGATAGATTCATGACCGTGATCAAATATGGAAACAAATGGATCACGACTACCATGATCAGAAAAATCAATGATTTCGTCAGCATCCCCATTATCAAATGAATCGAATAGAGGGGAAGATGAGAAATGAACAAACTCATCCTCTATGTTTCCGGAAAAGACAGATGAAAGATCAAGTGGATCTTCAACGAATAAATTATCCTCTTTGTTGTCGAATGAGGGACCAACATCCAGTGAATCCTGCGATTGATTAACAATGGGAGCATTCATGGATGAAGACACACACACGAAATCATGGATGTCAGGTTCATCAAAGATGTTAGGAAAGAATGGAGGGGGCTCGGATGGAAGAAATTCATCCTTCACTGAGTGTTGATGCTCAAGCTCCCACTCATACTCTTCATGAATGACAACACATGCTGGTTTTGCAACACCAACTTCGTCAATGGTTTGTTCCTCGTTCACAACAAGTGAAGAGCCCGGAATGGACAAACACAAGATAACATCATTCAGAGGAACACTCGGGTGTGAAGACGAAGGTCGTATAAAAGAATTCATTTGAGAACTCAAAGGAATCACAACCAAATCTGCGTGAAAATTGAGTGAAGTGATGTTGGGAGAATGTGAAACATGAAAAGGTGTGTGAGCATGATCTTCAACATCATCGGGTAGTGGTGGAGACGTTGAATGAGAGGGAGGTAGACAGTTAGTCGAGACAATAACCCCATCCACATGAGATTGCACAACTCCATCAATGAAGAATTTTGAGTGAGGCTTGATTTCAAACTTCCTCTTGGGACGAGAACATTTCTTAAGGCAATACTCAAACCGGTCCCAAAGTAAGCAAATTTCATCTGGCTTCTCGAAGCTTGAAACTGCAAGTCACAAAAGCACTACCAAAAGTCAATAACTGATTCATGCGAAGCCCTCCGTTGCTATAACAGTTTCCGGTCAAGATAGTCTGGATCAAAATGATAGAACGTGTCTTCAATGAGATCATAGAATTGCTCAAATGAGTGCACGCTGTTAGCCGATAAGCTGCGCAACCAATGAAATGGAGATTCACGAAGTGTCTACGCAAGCAACAAACCAACTTGTTCGTTAGAAAACTCATCTTCCTCATGAAGCATGGAAAGAAAGTCATGTAAGTACTCAGAACAGGTCACTTCGCCTTCACCATCATACGTGAAAATGGGCAAGATATCGAAAAGCTTCCCTGTGATGGAGACATCTTCAAGATTCAAAAAACATCATGGGGGAAGAATAGTGCAAGACTCCATGAAAGGTATGAAAAGGTTCAAAACTGGATGAGAGGACACAAATTGTTATCTAACCCTCCTTCTAGCGCTATATATGTTGACGGTGCTCGACCCACCGACATGTCAAGGGGATCTCCCCGGTAATAATTCCCAATTAGACCTCAAACCGTTTGGTGTAGGAATCCCAACAGTGGGTCGTAAGGTAATGCCTTGACCACGATGTCACACAAAGGCAAGAAATATAACTCTGTCAGTAGCAAGGGTGTGACCACTGTAGTGAGTCAAGGAAGGTGAATGAAAGGTTCTAACACAGGTGGGTTGGGATGAGTGCACCCCTTGACAACCTGTATCAGTACTTAGCTGGGAAGGGAACACACGAGAGAAGATGCAGCACAAGTGGGAAAGAAGATCAGTTGACAATCCAAAGTGATGTTTAAACCAAAAACACTTTTTCAACAAGATTGATATAATTTCATATGAAGCAGTTCATACACAAATACGTAAGCTAAACAACGTACATCATTAAAGAAACCATGACAGTCCAACTACAATAACAACATATGCATGAAAATGTGGTGGCTTCTATTATATAAATAAGTGTAAGTTCCAATCATACAATACATCCATGTAAACCTGCTAGCCCCAATAGTGAAACATTGCAGCCACATTCGCCTTCTCCTCCAAAGAGATGAACTAGCTCCGTGCAGTGGAGAAGCCAAGGCGCGTTACAATACTATCCAAGATTTCTTCAAGATAGTCTTAACAAAAGCTTGGCTGACCAAAAGCCTCTACAATGAGTTATGAGGGACTATTTATAACAAATGGTGGGGTGGCCCTTGACATTCCCCTTTATGACTACTCAACTACCCTCATGACTCTTGACCTACTCTATGATTGTTACATTCACTATTGACACTTGACTTACAGTTGACATGACTCAAAATTATAATGCACATGTACCCATGTGAACACAATCGCTTGAGCAAGCCAAACTAGACATCACTCTGACTTAGACATCTATAGAAGTCCAACTCCTCAACATCCTCATGTTGATTAATATTAACATATTGATTCCAAGCTCTATAGTCTCTAATAGTGGCTGTGTGTTCTGTGGTGACATCCGTCTGAAACTTGACCTTCACCTCCATAGCATCTAGCTACACTGCTCAGGCTCCTCTATCCAACTCGTTTGATAGCATGCAAATCATTGTATTTAATGTGGCTGGACCAACAACATACTTGTGCATGATGTTTGCACTGAAAGGTAAGTTTGGGATGGTGGTGATGCACATCAACTTGTTGAAGTATGAGTGAAGCTCTAGTTAGAATTGCTTCTTGGTCTTCACCTGGGTGAGAGTCCCAAGTGATGGGATCGCATGTGTGCACACCACAACATCCATGCTCTTAAATACTAGTGCATGAGAAACCTGTATGCTAGTGATGAGTTGTAGGAGGTCCTCATAGTTCCAGATCTGACTCCAGATACATGCTTTCAGCTCGATCGCATTTGGCCTCATCATCTTTGTTAAGTGAAGTGGGGCTCCCTTGTACTTCGTCGTCCATGTTTTCATGTCATCAACATCAACATGTATGTTTGTCAAGATGTGTGCTCTCCTAGCACATCGTTGCTACCATCCATTGAGATAGACGACCGCCTTGTGCATGATACCAAACTTGGAGTACAATGCTCACATAACTGTGTCAAGGGACAATACTTCCTAGTATTTCCTTCTTCAATTTAGCTCGAGTGGACATTTTCACCAAGTCTCCTCCTTGCTTGGCCACGTGTAGTTCGTTAGCCCTTCGTTGATTCTCAGTGATAAGAAAATGAACACTTGAGCTAGTGGCTTCGACATACACTCTGGTTGCAACAGCCAAAGTAGCTGGATGCTTGTGCACATCAGTAATGATCACTCATTCTTCAACTTGCGCAGGGGATGTTTGATCCTCCAGAGTTGACACTCTGCAAGACTTCACAACTCTATGTTGGGATTCATCAAACAAGATGTTGTGCATCTATTCTTCCAACTGATAACCAAGGATATCAGTGCTTGCTTGGTCATCCGAGAATTTCTCTTCTTCTAGATGCATTGAAGCGGGCGAGTCGGCTTCTTTGTGGTGAGGCATGAGTTGTATCCTGTTCCAACTCCTGCTGCTCCATGTCCGCATTCAACTGTTGAAGTGCATGTTCTATCTCATGAGAAAAGTCTTGCCCCTACAATGGTTCACCATGTTCACTTGATGCCAGTTGTTCAAATGAATCAACTACTTGTACGGGTACTGCTTCATCTATTTGCACGTGATGCGCCCCCTGCTGTATCTACTGTTGCTACACTTCCTTCTCCTGTTTGCGTGGCTCCTGTTCCTTTCAGAGTTTCTCTCTCAGTTCATGCAACTACTTCTTTTCTTGTTCCATTCTCTTCTTATCCTTCTGCCTTCGCATGATTTGCTTTTCGCGCTGCTGCCTCTTTGCCTCTATAGCCATAGTTTCTTTCTCTACAAGTGGATTTGCTCGAAACTTGAAGCTTTGTTCCTCCTCCATGCAATCGAAAATCTTCCTCTAACCTTTGTCGCGCACTGATATACTCAGCTCTGCTACCACTCCTGGTGCTCTCCGTGATGCTGCTTCATGCTAATTTTCTATCCACTCCACAACGAATCCAACTGGTTCATTTGGTGTAGAGAAACTATAGCAATATCTCCATGGGCCCTCCTTGGCCCAATGAAATTTCCCGTAGATCTAGTTGAACTGAACTCTCATGTAGTGATCCTTCACAATGCAATGTGGGTCATAAGGATTATAGCTTCGAAGGTCAAATGAATACTTCTTCATCACTTCTGCTTCAACATCTACTTGCTTGATACTCTGAATCTCATATAAACTAATCCACAATGGAAGAGTGGGCCATGTTGCCTTCTTCTTCCACTACAGTCTAGCTATCAATCTGGTCGAGATGTGATAGGCTAGCTCCTACATGACAAGTACGTCCAGGAAAACTTTGGTAGAACAAGCAGAGGCTTCCCCACACTGAAAATTTGAATGAAAGTGTTGGACGGAGAGGCATACCAATTTGCAATACCTATCAATGCCTCCATTGCTTCCTTTGACATGCAGGGTGGATCTTGTTCGAATATCATCTTGTACAAAGGGACAACAAAATGGTCAGAAAACCGTGTGATTACTCCTTTGAAGCTCCATTCGGACAACAACTTGAAATATGTGTTCACAGTAGTCTCCACCGGTGACCATGCCCACTCCAAACTTGGGAAATCATGTCGGGCACAGACTGCATCTAGGATGTAGGCGAACATGTAAATATCTGCATGCATACATCTGGGTGACTGTACAACATTCACGACTTGTTCCTTCAGCTGATGAGCTAGTATGCCAGACCAGTTACATGGTTTTCCTTCTCTAGCCACTTGGTCCAGTGCAACCACCCAACTCTGTGGGAAGGTTTTCGTGCTTGCTTGGCCATACAATCGACAAGAAAATATGATCAAGTATTGATATGCCTTCCTCAGTATCCTTGTCTTATATGTCATCCTGAAATGAGTTGGCTCCTTTACCAAATCCTTTAGAATGTCTCTAGAGTTAGCACTACTGTTGAGTAAGCTGGATGGAGTCTCCATGTGATCCGAATGGGATCCTTAAACATATTTCATGACTGTTTCAAATAATGTCAGATCAAATCTTATGAATAACAAGCTTATCAGAAATGACCTCTAGACAATGGCAATTATGGCCAGCAAGGAACAACGAGGACCCTCAGTCAAAGCACGCTGACTGTTGGCCCATGGAGACCACATATGGACACAAATTGGCAATCGGAAGCCCGGATCCAGAAACATAGGTAGTTTTTGATATGTGATGCAAAGAGCTAATCATGTATCGCAAGACAAAACCCTCAGAGAAGGAAAGCCCCGAATGCTCGGTCACGAGGGAAAACAAGAAACCATGTAGAAAACGTTAAAAGGTGGGTCCTACGCCCAAAACTGGTAGGATATCATGTGCACTTCGAGCAGTAAGCGGGTTTGGCCGAGTTCAGTACAATGCCATACACCAGGTGACGCCTGTCTAGCGAATGAGAGAGAAAACCACTTACATCGCATGAGTAATGGTCAAGCAACTTACTCACGCGATATAGATGGAGGCTGTAGGATTTGGAGCCTCCAGATCAACGGTGGAGAATTAACCTGATAGATGACCATATTTGATGGGAAAATAGGCTGAGGCACATAAAGATTTGAGGTCCACCATAACTGATGAGCTGGCAAGAAAATCAGTTTTGTGGGCAAATGTTGGAGTAGCAGAAATAACGATCGTTTGAAGAAAACTGACACTTAGTTCGCAAGGCGACAAGTGGCGACCTCTCTGTGCAGCGTTACACAACGATGATGATGCATAGTAGGGAATTCTAGCAGATATAGGAAGGAAATCCACAGATCTGGGAAGAGGAAACGAATAGTTAGGGAGCATATTCTCTTTAAGCCACGAACAGAAAAAGAGTAGGGGGAGACACATAAGAAGAGAGAAAAAAGTGAATTGCAGAGAACAGAGAAGCCGAGCTGACCTGTAGAGAAAAGGTAGCATTGAGCAGACAGAACAGAGAGAGTCCGAGAGTTTGAAAACTCCAGAGAAGGCTTGAGAGGTTTAAGCAACTCCTCTGTGTAGACCTGTTAGGTATTAAGTACCAAATAGGAATCATATCACTGAGACTAGTTGAGGTTGAGATCCAGTAAGGGGGAGTCTGTGTACTCTGGAGGCTTGGGGGATCCAAGTACCACCCTACTGATCGTCATCTATTAAGTGAGACTCAAATTGAGCTCCTTATTATAAAATCTCTACTTTTATACACAATAGAAAAGGCCACCACTGAAGGCTAGACCAAGAGATGTAGCCGAGGACTCCTTATTAAATTTGTTGTGTTTTTATATTTTCTTAATGTGTTTCACTTACTGTTTCAAGTGTCTGTGTATTTGACAATATTATTGATCTGTTGCCTAAAATAACATAAAGAAATCCTAGCACATGAGTTTGTAATACTTTCTTTAATTAACTAAGATCATTCACGAGTGATTTCAGATCAAGTGGTATCAGAGCTCCTAGGTTGTTTAAGGTTAGACAAGCATGTGCTGGATTTTTTGTTGAATGCTAACTAGATCAAAGCTTAAATTATGAGAAGGGGAGTTGGTCAAAACTAACTCGGAGATTAGAAGAGTCCATCCTCAGAAGAAAATGTCAGAAGAAAGTCCTTTGGGGCCAAAC
Organism: Pinus taeda; assembly: GCA_000404065.3. Classification (NCBI taxonomy): domain Eukaryota; kingdom Viridiplantae; phylum Streptophyta; class Pinopsida; order Pinales; family Pinaceae; genus Pinus; species Pinus taeda. Next base: position 171,849 of record APFE030209929.1, read on the forward strand.
CCTCAATTTATAGATAGTTTCCTAACCATGAGGTCCATGGTAGAGGAAATGTATAAGGACTTTAGGAAACATAAAGATGAAGATTCATCAGGCTCCAAAAAAGATAAAGGAGAAGAAGAATCTCTCCTCCATGACCACTCAAAAGGCAAAGGGAAAGCAGAAAGCTTTCTCACACTTCCTAATAGCCCTGAACATAAAAAGAAGGCATCTTTGATTAAATTAGATGTTAAATTAGATTTACCAATATATCATCGAAAGCTAAATGCAGAGAAGATGGATAATTGGATTAGGAAAATTGATGTTTATTGCAAAGTGTAGAGTATAGAATCAGACAAGAGTAATATTCAGCTGGCCAGCCTATGCCTCGAAGGCACTGCCTTGGTATGGTGGGAAGGCAAGACACAAGATAACATGAAGAAACATGGTAAGATTCTTTCTGTCTGGAGTGAATTTGTTTCTACAATAAAAAAACAGTTCTATCCACTAGCTTACATGCAGCAAGCCACGATGAGCTGGCAAACTCTTTGCCAATTGAAAGCGCAAAGTGTACAGGGTTACACCCAAGAATTTAGGAAGAGAGCTTTGATTCTAGGAATTTCATTAGACTCACTTGAGACTCTGTTGAAGTACATAGGGGCTATACACAACTACATGAGGCACACTATCCTCATGTTTAATCCCACTAGTATAGATGAGGTATCTATTCAAGCTACGCATCTAGAAGCTAGAGGAAAGAATGGGAACCCAGAAGCTAGAGGATCATCCAAGCCCATTGCAAGCAAGAATAAGGAGAAAAGAAAATAGAAATGGAAAGAAAGGAAGGCCAATACTGTGCAAAAGACAAAGTCTTCATGCACTCACTATAAAATGGATGGGCATGATGATGAGCACTGTTGGATTCTGCATCCGGAGCTGAGACCTAAGAAGTTCGAGGGCAAGAAGAGGAAGACTACTGCATCTATTTAGAAAGATTTCGGGTCGGACTCAGGAGATGAAACAACCATTGCAGCAAGAGGCATAAAAGGTAAAAATTCTAAAGCATCTACTAGTAATTCTGCACAATCTATTAATGATGAAGAAAATGAGAGAAAAAGAAGTTATATTTTCCATATTTGAGTTGTTTACAAACATCAAAAGGTTGACACTTTGTTTGATAGTGGCTCACAAGTAAATCTAATTTCTAAATCAATTGTAAATAAGTTGGCATCACTGACTACACCTCACAAGAAACCATACCCCTTAGGTTGGTTAAGTGATAAAGCACAACTACAAGTGATTAGACAATGTAAACTTAAGTTTTCTTTTGGGTCAGCATTTGTAGATGAGGTTGAGTTAGATATAGTTCCTCTGGATATATGTGGAATTGTTTTAGGAAGTCCTTACTTGT